>JACEIK010005664.1:0-11532 GCA_018107945.1 Datura stramonium
GAGCCCTAGTACGATTCTATTCTAAGCTTTGTTGAGATGACATTGTTGAGCTTCATATTTATATGATGTCTAATGCATGCATGATTTCATAGTGAGCTTTGTCAATAGACAATGTTGAGCTTCTTTTCATATGATGTCGACTTTATGCATGATTTCATGTTGAGCTTCGTCATTAGACGATGTTGAGCTTCGTATTTATACGATGTATAGCATTGCATGTTCTGGGAGAAGAGTCTAGCACCGAGCAGGCTAAGGGTCGATAACCCTATGCCCCAGAACTACGCACCAACGTAGGTTTACCCTACCTTGTTAGCTATCCCCGGCCTAATTGGCTCTTTCAGCTTGATATCGATATCATGGTAGTGTGCCTAACCTTGGCAAGGTTTTGGACACTCTGCCCACATGAGTGTAATAGTCGCGACCACGTAAGCTCTATCGTGGTATGTTGGTTAAGTGACAAGTCTCCCATTGTCTATATCATTTGAATTTGCATATCCATTACTCATGATGATTATCTTATGCATGCATGTTGGGAAAGCAAGGCTTGGTTCATTGTTCAGCTTTTAATATAAATGTTATGATCTAGCTTTGAGTCATTCGAGTCAGCCATGATGTTCTAAAGCCATGCATGAGCACGTTATGATAAAGTTCTATTTCAGAATTTATGCATGTGTTCTTCTACTTACTCTCAAAGTTTATTATATATATGTATGACTGGATTTAGCTGATTCTATTATTAAATTGGTTTTACTTACCTTGCATACTTGGTACATTCCACTTACTGACCGCATACCTTCTATGCTGCATCATTTCATGATGCATGATCGGGTTCTCAGGTTCAACCCCGTTTGTAGCCGCTTATAAGAGTTATTATTTGTTGCTTGGTGAATCCTCATCCTCTGAGGACTAGACTTTTAGTTATTTTGTGCTTACTTTCAGTTTCAGTATTTCTGAGCTAGTTGGGGGTGTTGTCCCATCAACTCGTCCAGATTAGAGGCTATTCAGACTTAGACATGTATTCGACTTAGATGTTTATTTTGTTTTTATGCTTAGGTAGACTTCCGCTGAGTTATATTTATGTTTCCTTCATTTTTATTGAATGAGATAGTGAATTCTTATTCCATGGGTTGACTTGGGGTCTCTCGGGTTCCCTAGTCCCATGTCTACGATCCGGGTCCCCTCTCAAGTCGTGACAAACTTGGTATCAGAGCCATAGGTTTGAAGTGTCCTAGGGAGTCTGAAAGATGTGTTAAGTAGAGACTTTTTCATGGGTGTGAAGCACGCTACACTTATGATGAAGATGCTACCAAACGTTTTAGGAAATGTTCCCATCTTTCATGATCTAGGTCGTGTGATGAAGAGTCTCTGTATCCCTCTAATTCGTGCTATTCGCGATTGCAGAGTCATGGCTCCTCGAAGGATGAATGGAAGGAGAAATAGAGACAGTGAAGGCCACGAGGATGGCATGGGTCATGGGCATTCGCATTTCCCACCAGTTCAGGAGCCTCAGGCACCGGAGCCAGCTGCTCATGCTAAGTTTCGGGACGCTATCCAGATGCTTGTGCAGGCCTTGACCGCTCAGGTTAATCAACAAGCTATTGCGCATGTTCCGCTGAATGGAAATGCAACAGTGGCTCGAGTCAAGGACTTCTTTAGGATGAACCCACTGGAGTTTCTAGGGTCCAACGTAGATGAGGAGCCATATGAGTTCGTTGATGAGATCGTCAAGATCACCCAGGTTATGGGGGTAATTAGTGTTGAGTGCATAGAGTTGACCTCCTACTAGTTGAAGGGGGTTGCGCATATCTGGTTCCTTCAATGGAAGGATAGAAGGGTCGCCAGAGCAGGTCCGGTCACTTGGGAGGAGTTTCAGGTTGCATTCCTTGATCGGTTCTTCCCACAGGAGATGAGGGAGCTAAAGGCAGCTGAGTTCGTAAATCTGAAGAAAGGGAGGATGACAGTACTAGAGTATTTCCTTGAGTTCACTCGCCTGTCGAAGTACGCTTCTGAGTTAGTGGCTGACCAGAGGGCGCGAGTGAGCAGGTTCATGCATGGGATAACAGGTTACTTGGATAAGGAATGCAGGATATCTATGCTCCATCAAGATATGGATTTCTCTCGGATGGTGTTGTACGCCTAGCATATGGAGGCAGCATGTTTGAGAGAGAGAGAGAGGCCAAGAGGGCTAGGACTAAGGGCCACAGATTCTCCTAGAAGGGGTCTAGTGATAGGAACCGTCACCAGACCTACCATAGATCATCCGCCCCAACTTCATCAGCCTTAGTGTGCCATCTTGGCCTGGCATGATCAGAGAGGATGAGCATCAGGCTCGAGGGTTCAGAGCAGCAGGCCTGCAGATTCAGGTGTTCCAACCTATCGCAGATGTGGCCGAGGGCATTTAGGCCAGTGCTTGGCAGTATCGGGTGCGTGTTTCGGGTGCGGGCAACTCGAACACCGGCTTAGAGATTGTCCAGCGGTTAGACAGGATCACGTTGGGGGCCGTGGCCCAGCTTCTAGTTCAGCAGCCCAACCCCCTCGCTCAACACATCAGGGGGCATCTACCAGTGCAGCTGGCGGTCAGCGCCAAAACAGATTTTATGCCCTAGCATCCCGTCAGGAGCAGGAGGTCTCCCCGTACGTGGTTACTGGTATGTTACGAGTCTTCCATGTTGATGTTTATGCATTGTTAGATCCAGGGGCAACCTTGTCCTTTGTGTCACCTTCTGTAGCCAGTATCTTCGGAGTCAGTCCTGATGTCTTGTCAAAATCCTTCTCAGTTTCTACTCTAGTAGGTGACTCAATTATAGTTAGACGGGTGTATAGAGATTGCCTGGTCATGGTTCTCCATAAGGTCACCTCAGCAAATCTGATAGAGTTAGCCACGACTGATTTCAATGTTATTATCAGCGTGGATTGGTTGTACGCGTGTTATGATTCCATTAATTGTAGGACCCGGTCAATAGAGTTTAGATTCCCAGGTGAGACAGTGTTAGAATGGAAGAGTAGTTCAGTTGTTCATGTAGGTCGCTTACCTCAAGGCCAAGAAGATGATTTATAAGGGTTGCATGTATAATCTAGTTAGGGTTAAGGACGTGAAGTCGGAAACCCCGACTATCCGGTCAGTTCTAGTAGTACGTGAGTATCCAGAGGTCTTTCCTGATGATTTGTCAGGTATCCCTCCTGAGCGGGAGATTGATTTTGGTATTGACTTCCATCCCGATATGCAGCCTATATCTATTCCACCCTATAGGATGGATCCAGCCGAGCTAAAGGAGTTTAAGGATCAGTTAAAGGATTTGCAAGATAAGGATTTCATTAGACCGAGCCAGTCAACATAGGGTGCAGCGGTGTTATTTGTTCAGAAAAAAGATGGGTCCCTTTGTATGTGCTTTGATAATCGACAGTTGAAAAAATTTACTGTTAAGAACGGGTATCCCTTACCCAGAATCGATGACTTGTTCGATCAGCTTCAGGGTGCTATGTGTTTCTCGAAGATAGACCTCATATCTGGGTATCATCAACTCAGAGTTCGGGAGAGTGACATCTTGAAGACGGCATTCAGAACACGGTATGGTCATTACGAGTTTGTAGCTATGTCTTTTGGACTAACGAATGCTCCTGCAGCTTTCATGGACCTGATAAATAGGGTGTGTAATCCATATTTGGATATGTTTGTGATCGTGTTCATTAACAACATTTTGGTATAGTCTCGAAGCGAGGAGGAGCATGCCGCTCACTTGAGAGTAGTGCTCCAGACCCTAAAGGACAACCAATTGTATGCAAAGTTCAGCAAGTGTGAGTTTTGGTTGGACTCCGTGGCATTCTTTGGCCATGTGGTGTCTAGCGAAGGCATAAAAGTAGACTCGCAGATAATTGAGGCGGTGAAGAATTGGCCCAAACTAGTGAATCCTTCGAATATTCAGAGTTTCTTGGGCTTAGCGGGCTACTATCGAAGGTTTGTTGAGGGTTTCTCAACCATTGAAGCGCCTTTGACTAAGTTGACCCAGACGAAGGTGAAGTTCCACTGGTCGGAGGCTTGTGAGAAAAGCTTCCAAGAGTTGAAGGCTCTGCTTACCTCAACACCCGTATTGACCCTGCCCAAGGGTAACGATGGTTTCGTGGTGTATTGTGATGCTTCCCGAGTTGGACTTGGGTGTGTGTTGATGCAGCGTGGGAGGGTGATAGCTTATGCCTCTCGATAGGTGAGAGTTTGCAATATGTGTTCACACAGAAGGATCTAAATCTGCGGCAAAGGAGGTGGTTGGAGTTATTTAAGGATTGTGACATGAGTGTCCTTTACCACCCGATCAAAGTTAATGTGGTTGTTGATGCGCTTAGTAGAATCTCAATGGAGAGTGTGTCCCATGTGGAAGGGGGAAAGAAGGAGTTGTTGCAGGATGTTCACCGGCTTGCAAGGCTGGGAGTTAGACTGATCGATTCGACCGATGGCGATGTTGTTGTGCATAACAGGTCAGAATCTTCCTTGGTAGCTGATGTTAAATCCAAGAAAGATGAGGATCCAATATTGAGGAAGCCGAAGGAGGCGGTGCAAAATCATAAAGTAGAGGTTTTCTCCCAAGGGGGAGATGGTGTGCTACGATACAAGGTTCGACTATGTGTTTCGGACGTTAATAGTTTGAGAGTTCGGATATTGCATAAGGAACATAGTACCAGATATTCTATTCATCTAGGATCCACAAAAATGTATCGAGATTTGCGAGAGATCTATTGGTGGGATGGTATTAAAAGGGATATTGCGGAGTTCGTAGTAAAATGTCCAAACTATCAGCAAGTGAAAGTCGAGCATCAAAGACATGGAGGTGTACTTCAGGATATTGCCATCCCCACTTTGAAGTGGGAAGAAAACAATATGGACTTCATTACAGGTCTACCTCGTACTCGCCAACAATACGACTCCATTGGGGTTGTGGTGGACAGGTTGACCAAGGATGCACACTTCCTATCGGTTAAGACCACGGATTCAGCAGACGATTATTCTAAGTTGTATATTCGGGAATTGGTTCGGCTTCATGGAGTGCCTTTGTCTATTATTTTGGATCGAGGTACTCAGTTTACTTATCAATTCTGGCGTTCCTTTTAAAAAGGGCTCGGGACTCAAGTTAAGCTAAGCACATCTTTTCACCCTCAGACGGATGACCAAGTAGAATGAACCATTCAGACTCTTGAGGATATGTTGAGGGCATGTGTGATGGATTTCAAAGGTAGTTGGGATGATCATTTTCCCTTGATCGAGTTTATTTATAATAATAGTTACCGCTCTAGTATCCACATGGCACCGCTCGAGGCCCTCTACAGGTGAAGGTGTAGATCTCCCATCGGATGGTTCGAGGTTGGTGAGGCAGCCATGATAGGTCCAGACTCCGTTCATGAGGCGATGGTGAAGGTTCAGTTGATAAGGGACTGGCTGAAAACCTCTTAAAGTCGTTAGAAATCATATGCTGATTTGAGAATAAGGGATTTGGAGTTTGATGTTGACGACTGGGTGTTTCTAAAGGTATCTCGCATGAAGGGATTCATGCGGTTCGAAAGAAAGGTAAACTCAGTCCCCGCTATATTGGTTTGTACCGGGTTGTGAGAAGAGTTTGTAAGGTAGTGTATGAGTGTGACATTCCTTCAGAATTGGCCTAAGTTCACCCTGCGTTCCATGTAATGCTTTTGAAAAAGTTCTTGGGTGATCCAACCTTAGTGGTTCTAATAGATAGCGTTGGTGTGAAAGACAGTCTTAGTTATGAAGAAATTCCAGTTGAAATTTTTGATCGATAAGTTCGGAGGCTAAGGAACAAAGAGGTAGCTTCAATTAAGGTTTTTATGGAGGAATCAGCATGTTGAAGGAGCTACGTGGGAGGCCGAAGCGGATATGATGGCTAAATACCCCCATTTTTTCCCTACAGGCTCAGTTTCAGTTTGAGGTATCAAATTTTTGCCCTAAACCTTTATTCAGTTTAAGTTGAGATAAACCCATCTAGGCCATTTTCTTCATGCATGCAAGAGTGAGAGCTTGAAGGGGAGAAAGTGTGGAGAAATTTATGGATTTCAAGGGAAAGCTCAGCTGGGCAATTAGGAGGAGATAAGATTCTTCAATCCCTCGTATGTAAGGCTATGAGTGGGTGCTTTCTTCCACACCCATGCCCATTCCCTATCAAATTGTGATTTATTTGTGATGATCAAGTATGGGTTTTCCTTCAATTGCATGAATCTTACATTTCTACTCATGGGTATGATTAATTGAGTTGATATTGTGATTTATTGAGCTTGGGAGGATTCTAACTTAACTTCTTTTACAAAATCGTTTTCTAAAAGAATTGAATGTAAAATGCCCATGTGCAGGAAGTTCCTAATAGAATGTGATGGTGATAGAATAGATGATGAAAAGCATGTTTTCACTCTTACCCATGATATTGATGATGTTTTCAAAGAAGGTTAAATTGACCCATGCATGATGAAGCTTTGGGTAGTGCCCAATGTTTAGTATAAATGATGATTTTCGTGAATTGACTCTATTGCTTGTTTTGGAGTGAAATCTCCCAATTATTATAATGTTTTCAAATAAATTGTATGAGTCCAAGTATGATAAGGTTTTGGGAAATTCCCTTATGTTGATGATGATGAAGTGATATTTCTAAAGTAGCCTTACCACATTATTTTTAAGTAAAGCCTCCCACTATTCTTGAGCTTGTGGTATGTGTCATAATTAAGTTTCTCATATGCATGAATTCATAATTGAGATGTACGTTGTCATTAAGCTTCATTTCACATGATGTTCAGCCCTAGTACGATTCTATTCTATGCTTTGTCGAGATGACATTGTTGCGCTTCATATTTATATGATGTCTAATGCATGCATGATTTCATAGTGAGCTTTGTCAATAGACAATGTTGAGATTTGTTTCATACAATGTCGAGTTTATGCCATATTTCATGTTGAGCTTCGTCATTAGACGATGTTGAGATTCGTATTTATACGATGTGGAGCATTGCATGTTTTGGGAGAAGAGTCTAGCACCGAGCGGATTAAGGGTCGATAACCTACGCCCCAGAACTACGCACCAAATTAGGTTTACTCTATTAAATTGTTGGGACCTACCTTGTGAGCTATCCCTGGCCTGATTGGACATTTTAGCTTAATATCGATATCATGGTAGCGTCCCTAGCCCTAGCAAGGTTTTGGACGGCTCGACCTAGTTGAGTGTAATAGTCAGTACCACGTAAGCTCTATTGTAGTATGTCGGTTAAGTGACGAGTCTCCCATTGTCTATATCATTTGAATTTGCATATCCATTACTCGTGATGATTATCTTATGCATCCATGTTGGGAAAGCAAGGTTTGATTCATTTTTCAGCTTTTAATATAAATGTTGTGATCTAGCGTTGAGTCATTCAGTCAGCCATGATGATCTAAAGCCATGAATGAGCACGTTATGATAATGTTCGATTTCAAAATTTATGCATGTGTTCTTCTACTTACTCTCAAAGTGTATTATATATATGCATGAATGGATTTAGCTGATTCTATTATTAAAGCGGTTTTACTTACCTTGCATACTCGGTACATTAAAAGTACTTACCGCATACCTTCTATGCTACATCATTTCATGATGCAGGATCGGGTTCTCAGGTTCAAGCCCATTTGTAGCCACTTATCAGAGTTAGCATTTGTTGCTTGGTGAGTCCTCATCCTCCGAGGACTATACTTTCAGTTATTTTGAGCATACTTTAAGATTCAGTATTTCTGAGCTAGTTGGGGGTGTTGTCCCATCAGCTCGTCCAGATTAGAGGCTATTCAGACGTAGACATGTATTCAGCTCAGATGTTTATTCTATTGTTATGCTAAGGTAGACCTCCGCTGAGTTATATTTACGTTTCCTTCATGTTTATTGACTGAGATAGTGAATTCTTATTCCATGGGTTGACTTGGGGTCTCTCGGGTTCCCTTGTCCTGTGTCTACGATCCGAGTCCCCTCTCGGGTCGTGACAAATTTCTTCCAAGTTCTTCTCACTTCTTCATTGGGCAATCATAGGAGTGGTAGAATCAGTTCTTCTAAGGTATGTAGGGTTATGAATGGGTGAAATTGTTCCCACCCATGCCCAATCTCTCTCTAATTCATAAAATTCTATTGATAATTCTTTGGGGTTTTATCCCAATTTTCATGAAAATCCTTATGATCTACCAATGGGTTAATTCCTCTCATGTATAACTTCATGTATTACGAATCATGGGCAGATTTTATAACTATTTAGATTTAAATTTTCTACAAAACTATGCCAATTTATGTATGTTTCATGATAAATCAAGTTATGATTTTACTTTGATTTTAATGTTCATTAACCAATTATGATTTATGACTTATGATACGTTTTCTCTCAAATGCTCATCATGAATTTATGAATATCAAGTATATACATGTTTTACGACTTTGCATGAACTTCATGATTTATGATATATGATTATGGGCTACTCACGGGCCTTACTTTCATGGCAAGTTCACGTATTTCACACATGCTTATGATTATCATGATTTTAACTTGCCTATGAATCTTATGTATATTATCCTATGAGAACTATATATATTTTGGGAGTAGTATTTAACACCGAGTAGACCCTGGGTCCAAGCATACCCCGAGTCTCAGATTACGCACCAGCGTAGCCATGATGAGACCTCCTTTGTGACTGTCCCTTTTTCCCAAATGGTCCTTTCATGAGTGATATAATCCCTACTCATGGATTTACCGTTGGCAAGGTACGAACACCCTCCCGACTAGGGGTTTACAGGTCGGGCTCCATGTGTGCTCATTTGGGGTATGTCGGTTATAAGAATCTCCCACTGTTCCTCATGATTTATGTATGATTATGATTATATACTTTGGCTTAAATCATGTTTCATAAAGATGTTCTCTTATGGTTATGATTATGAATTATTTACGAATATTTTAAAAACCTTGAGCCTTATATTTGCATTAGGATATTTATGTTACGACATACCACAATAGAGCTTACGCGGTACCGACTATCACATTCAAGTGGGCAGAGCCATACAAAATCTTGCCAGGGCTAAGGACGCTACCATGATATCGATATCAAGTTCTAAGGGCCAACTAGGCCGGGGATAGCTCACAAGGGAGGTCCCAATAATATAATAGTATCAACCTACGTTGGCACGTAGTTCTGGGGCTTAGGGTGAGTGACCCTCAACCCGCTCGGTGCTAGACTCTTCTCCCAAAACATTCAATGCTCTACATCGTATATAATGAAGTGAAATATGACAAAGTTCAACATCATCTAATGACGAAGCTCAATATGAAATCATGCATAACTCAACATCATTTGAAACGAAGCTCAACATTGTCTATTGACAAAGCTCGTTAATAAAATCATGCATAGACTCGACATCATATGAAAATGAAGCTCAACATCGTCCTTTGACAAAGCTCAGTAATGACATACATCTCATTTATGAATTCATGCATATGAGAAGCTTTATTTTGAAACCTACCACAAGCTAGAATTTATGAAATTTGGGAGACTTCGCTCCAAACCATGTGGTAAGCTTATTTCGGGAAAAATCATCATTTTAAATCAACATGTGGGCATTGCCAAAATCTTTTTAAAACTTAGATCTACTCAATTCATTTTGAAAACAACATCTTAATCATGGGTAGCTTTAGAAACATGCTTTTCATCATCGAATCCCATCATCATCATACATTCAACATCATTCTCTTCTTTCATGAACTTCTCATCTATGGGCATTCAATTTCATAATTTAGAAATCAAAATTTGGATTGAAAACAATTTAAAATCTTCCCAATATTCCCAATTCACCAATATAAACATAATCTAATCATCCCCATGTATACAGATTGAAGAATCATGCAATTAGGTGCAAACCCCATACTTGATCATAGGCAATTTATCATGATTTGATAAAGATTAGGCATGGGTGTAGAGGGAAACACCCACTCATAGACTTACATAACTGGGAATGGTGAATTCTAACACCTTTTAATTGTCCAAGCTAAGATTCCAATGGAAACCTTGAGATCTTGCCTTGAATCTCCTCTTCAAACATTCAAACTTGCATGCATGAGAAGAATGACATAGAATAGGTTTTCCCCTACTAAAAACCCACTAAAATGAGCCTTAAAGGACGTAGTATAGGTCCCTAGGATTTAGGAATTATGAAAAATCCCTTACTAGAATCGTTGAATTTAACTACCGAGAGGTCCCAACGAGGGACCTAACGATTCGTCACTAAGGGCCACAACTCGTCAAGTCGTCCGTCAGGTACACTGGATAAAGATCACTTAGGTCTCGTAAGGGGGGACTTAACGATTTGTTCCTCAAGAGCACAACCCGTTGTCACTTTCCGTCATGTACATTGTCTCATTCTCAAATAAAGTTCAACCTGCTTGCTCAAGACTCACCTCACGAGTTGTTGGGACTGACCACGACTCGTGGGGTCCCTTCTATTGGGTACACTGGTCGGTCCCTCCATTTATTTCTCGACTTCACCCCACGGTTAACTTGACGACTCGTGGTGGCTGACCATGAGTCGTTCCCACACCTGTGGCGACCTCAAACCTTCATTTCATCCAGGCCTTCCCACGAGCCACCTGACGACACATCTTGCAACTGAAGCAGCATTTCCCAGATTTTCTCCATTTGACTCCTGGGTCTGATCCTTGGGTCCTCGGGGTATTAAAATTTGGTTGACTCAATCGATGGCGGTGTTATAGTTCAAAATGGGTCAGAATCATCCTTCGTGACTGATGTGAATTCTAGAAAAGACGAGGACCCTATTTAGGTATAGTTAAAGGAAGTCATTAAGAATCAGAAGGTAGAGGTCTTCTCCAAAGGGGGAGATGGTGTGCTTCGATATAAGGATCACTTATGTGTCCTGAATGTTGATGATTTAAGAAATTGGATGTTGCATGAGGATGTACAATTCCAGGTATTTGATACATCCAGGTGCCACAAAGATGTACCTTCACCTACGCGAAGTCTATTGGTGGAATAGCACGAAGAAGGACATCGCTAAATTTGTGGCTAAGTGCCTGAATTGTCAGCAAGTGAAGGTTGAGCACCAGAGATCGGGGGTGTACTTTAGGACATTAGTATCCCTACTATGAAGTGGGAGGAGATCAATATGGACTTCGTCATAGGGTTGCCTCGCACTCGTTGATAGTATGGCTCCATTTAGGTGATCGTAGATAGGTTGACCAAAGCTGCTCATTTCCTACCGACCAAAACCACAGATTTGGTGGAGGATTATTCAAAACTATATATCCAAGAGCTATTTCGGTTGCATGGAGTGCCCTTGTCCATCATACAAGAAAGAGGTACTCAGTTCACCTCTCAATTTTTGAGATTATTTCAAAAACGACTTGGTACTTAGGTCAAGCTCAATACAGCAATTTGATAAGGGGCATATTTATATGCCAAATCGATACTCAAATGTATAACTTTTGTCTTGTTTGTCTAATAATGTGTGTACATTCTCATGTAAATTGTAC
>JACEIK010005664.1:68603-90767 GCA_018107945.1 Datura stramonium
TTGGATAGAGCTCTTAATTCTGCGAATTTTGAAAAAAAAAATGAGGTGAAACGGAGTAGAAATGAGCTTTTTAGCTCAAAATTACTTCATATAGGCAAGCCGAGCGGGGCCCGTGCGACGTGCCCTCGCGCGCGCCTGCTGCCTGCCTGTCTCGGCGCCCGCGCACATGGGCGCTTTTCTAGCCGACGGTGTTGTCTTCAAACGAGCATAACTTTTTACTCCGAACTCCGAATGACGAGCGGGTTTTTTTCACTGTAAACTAGACTCAAATATCTTTCATTTGATATACTATATAACCTCTGAATCTTTATATATTTGGAGATATGTCCATTTAAATTTGACCATTATTTACAAACTTCACATACTCTTCGCTTTTCCCTTTGCACATGTTTCCCTCCTCACCTACGGACAAAATACAACCCATAATTCACTTAATATGACATATAACCATCAAATAATCATCAAAAAAATTTTGGGGTGTAACACCAGGGCTATGGAAGATACCATCATATCGATTTTAAGCTCGGGGCCCAATGGGGGCAGGGGCTAGCTCACATAGGAGGTCCCAATATAATCTTATCATACCTATGTTGGCACGTAGTTCTGAGGCATAGGGTTGACTGACCCATAGCCTACTTGGTGCTAGATACTACTCTCAAAAACATGCATATGCTCTCCATCATTTTCAATGAAGCTCACCATCATCTAATGACGAAACTCAATAATTAAATACATCTCAAATATGAAATTATGCATATGAGGAGCTTTAACTCAAATCATACCACAAGATGAAAAATAATTGGGAGTCCTTGCTCCAAAACCATGTGGTAAGCTTAATTCGAGAAAATCATAGATCATGCTTGGATATGAGGGCATTGACCAATAATTTAACATACTTTAAAATACTCAAATCACTTTAAAACATGATTATAATAATGGGTAATTTTATAACATGCTTTTCTCATCAAAATCCATCATACGTGAACATACTTCTTAAATCTTATCTTCTCATAAGCTTTCATGAATGGGAATCATAATTTGGAAAAACTTGCAAACATAATTAGTAATTGAAAACATGATAAAACTTTCCCATGATTTGTACTTCATGAATTTAAACATATTTAGATCATACCCATGACATAGATTTAGGAATTTCATGCATCGGGTTAAAACCCCATAGGATCAACTCATAGATTTTCATGAATTAGAGAGGAATTGGGCATGGGTGTGAACGGATTCACCCATTCATAACCCTACATACCTGATTATAGCTGATTATTACACTTCTTTGATTGCCTAAGAGGAATTGAAGAGAACTTGAAGGAGAACAGGCTTGATCACCTCTCTAACTCTCTAACTTTGCATGCATGAGGAAGAATAGGCTAGAATGACATAACCTATCTTAATACACTCTGAAAATAACTTAAAATGATGTAGTATAGCATATTAAAGAACAAGAATGACGAGAATACCCTTAATAATTTTGTAGAAAATAACTTCTCGTCAGTTCCTATGAGGGACCTAATGACTCGTTACCTAAGGCCACAACTCGTGGCATCATCCGTCACATGCACTTCCCTAAATATCAAATAATTTCCATCTATTGACTACGACCCATCCCATGAATCGTGGTGACTGACCACGAGTTGTGGGGTCCTTCTGTGGTGTACACTGCTATCTTCCTTCTCCTTCTCAGTCACCACTTCCCACGACTGACCTAACGAGTCATGGGGTCTGACCAAGACTCGTGGTCATGTCTGTGGGGACCTTAAATCCCGAATTTAAAACTCACATACTAAGCCTCACCACGAGTCATCTCGCAACTCGTGGTCTATCCCCATGGGTCACATCATGACCCATTCTATGACCTGATGCCAGATTTCAAATTTTCTCCATTTCAACTCACGGGTCTGATCATTGTTCTTCTGGGGTATAACAATATCTCTCCCATGGGAACATTCATCCTCAAATGTTGAAAATCATATAGAAAAGAAGAAAAATGCAATCATTATACTCAAATACTAATCATTTAAGCCGAAAACTAACGGAATGACTATCTCTGATTCAAACTCCATAGCTGAACTGAATTCTCGAATCATACATACATCCATATACATAAAAGATACTTGGGAACATGAACTGAACTTGAAAACTAAATAGAATTTTAGGGCAAAACCGATACCTCAAGCTGGAACTGAGCCGGTAGAGAATGAATGTGGGTATCTAGCCATCATGTCTGCTTCGGCTTCCCACGTAGCTCTTTCAACCTATTGATTCCTCCATAAAACCTTGAATGAAGCTACTTCCTTGTTCCTTAGCCTTCGAACCTGACGATCTAGTATTTCCACCGGAACCTCTTCATAACTACGGATGTCTTTCACACCAACACTGTCCACCGGAACAACTAGAGCGGAATCACCCAAGCATTTCTTTAAGCGATACATGGAAGACAGGATGCACAAAAGTTAATTCTGAGGGCAACTCTAATTCATATGCCACTTTGCTAACCTGTCTTACAATTCCATAAGGGCCAACATAACGATGGCTGAGTTTTCCTTTCTTTCCAAACCTCATAACTCCCTTCATGGGAGACACCTTTAGAAATACCCAATCCTCCACTTCGAACTCCAATTCTCCCCTTCCCGCTTCAGCATAGGACTTTTGATGACTTTGATCCATTTTTAACCTGTCCTGTATGAGCTGAACCTTTTCCATAGCCTCATGGACTGAATCTGGTCCTATCATCGCAGCTTCACCAACTTCGAACCAATCAATAGGAGATCTACATCTCCGCCCACAGAGAGCCTCAAACGGGGCCATCTGAATGCTAGAATGGTAGTTGTTATTGTATGAGAACTCGATAAGAGGGAAATGATCATCCCAACTACCTTTGAAGTCAATCAAGCACGCTCTCAACATGTCTTCGAGAGTCTGAAGTGATCGCACCGCTTGGCCATCCATTTGCGGGTGAAATGGTGTCCTGAGCTTAACCTAAATACCAAGTCCTTTTTGAAACGACCTCCAAAACTGAGAGGTAAATTGGGTACCTCTGTCTAATATGATTGAAAAGGGCACTCAATGTAACCGCACAAGCTCTAGGATGTATAGTTTGTCATAATCCTCCATCGAATCCTTGGTTTTGACCGGTAGAAAATGAGCGGCTTTGGTCAACCTGTCTACGACAACCCAAATGGAGTCATATTGTTGTCGAGTTCGAGGCAACCCTGTGATGAAGTCCATATTGATTTCTTCCAACATCTATGTAGAAATACTAATATCCTGAAGCACACCTCCCAATCACTAATGCTCAACCTTCACTTGCTGAATGTTTGGGCACTTAGCTACAAATTCTGCGATGTCTTTCTTCATGCCATTCCACCAATAGACTTCCCATAATTCACGGTATATCTTTGTAGCAGCTAGATGGAATGAATACCTAGAAACGTGAGCCTCATGTGACATACGACTTCACAAATCATCAACACACGGAACACATAAGCGGCCCTAGTATCGAAGCACACCATCTCCCCCTTTAGAGAAGACCTCTACCTTCTGATTTTGAATGGCTTCCTTTAACTTCATTAAAATAGAGTCTTCAACTTGTCTAGATTTCACATCCATCACCAAGGATGATTCTGATCTGTTCTAAACAATAACACTGCATCGGTCGAGTCAACCAACCGAACTCCCAACCTTGCGAGTTGATGCACATCCTTCACCAGTTCCTTCTTCCCTTCACTCACATGGGACACACTCTCCATAAAGAGTCTACTAAGTATGTTTGCTACTACGTTAGCCTTGCCTGAATAGTAAAGGACACTCGTGTAATAATCATTAAGTAGCTCCAACCACCTCCTTTGCCGAAGTTTGAGATCCTTTATGGGTAAACACATATTGTAAACTCTTATGATCCATAAACACATCATAGACCCCGAACAAATAATGTCTCCATATCTTCAAGGCGAATACCACCGCGGCCAATTCAAGATTATGGGTCGGGTAATTCTTCTCATAAACTTTCAGCTATCTGGAGGCATATGCTATAACCTTTTTGTGCTGCATCAATACACACCCAAGTACGATCCTTTAAGCATCACAATACACCATGAACCCATCAGTACCCTCGGGTAGGGTCAACACCGGTGCAGAGTTATGTTGAGTCTTCAACTCTTGGAAGCTCTTCTGTAATACCCCGGAAGTGCTTAGGAGTAAACCCAGGAAGCTAAAATGAAAAACTGCTGAAAGTTGGGAAAAGTTGCAGGACGACAGGTACAACGACCCGTGGTAAGTAACCACGAGCCTTCGTTGGTGGTCATGGGTTTAGGTGTTTAGGTGTCAGTGGGAAAAAACGGTTAGTACGAAGACCCGTTGTGAGATACAACGGGCCATCCTTTGCAGTCGTGGATAAGATCAGGTTGACTGGCAGTGTAAACCATGGGAGGTAGGATGACTCATTGTGGGAAACAGCAAGCCATCATTAGCAGTCGTGGGAAGGAGTTAGGTTTTTCAGGTGACTTTCAATGAAGGTCCCAACAACCCATTAGTAGGAGCCACGAGCTGTGGTTTTTAACCGTTGTTGGAGATTAAGTTTTCCAATGGGGTTTGATGGAGGGGAACAACGACCCGTTGTTTGTTGTGACAGGTCGTCCTGACAGTCTATTGTTTGTTTCCGAAAATGGGTCATCAGCAGTTCATTCCACGAGAGACACGACGAGTCATGGTCGGTTACAACGACCCGTTAGTGCTGTCTGTTGGTTCCATCCGGCCAGTTTTCAGGGCAGGTTCATTAAGGGTATTTTTGATTTTTTCATGATACAAGACCCTAAACTACATCGTTTTGGCTTGGGAAAGCTGGGTTTTTTATGAAAATAGACCTTCCTAAACTCTCATTCATGCATGTAAGCACTTTGAGAGGTGATTCAAGGGGATTTCAAGCTTTTCACCTCAATTCTTTCAATTTCATACTTGGGCTTTTAAGGAGGGTTAGGAGTGGATAATCGCAGTTATGTAAGGTCTTCAATGGGTGGATTCTTCCACACCCATGCTCCTTCTCTATTAAATTACTCAAAATTTATTTAAAAACTCATAGGGTTTTATATTCGGTTCGTATAAATTTTAATGATTTAATTATGGGTCTTATGATTTTGAAACCTTATCATTATCTACTGATTTTGATCATATTTTGAGCTCTAAATTGATATTAGTATGGCTGATTTCAAATTTCTAATCATTTAAACCCGATTATGCATGCCCATGATAAACCGATTTATGATCCACTGATCCATTGATGTTCTTGACAAGACCAGCATGTATTATGAATTAAATCATTAATATATTATGCTATCTATTATGCTCTTATGGAAATTTAAACTATATGCATGATCTAAAAGTATGTACATATTTTATTAAGCATGAATTATGTTTTGGCCGACTCACGGGCCTCAAGTCATGGCTAGATCACATATGTTCAAGCATGTTTACGATTATTATGATTTGACTAGCCCATGAACTCATGTATGTATCATTATGAGCACTATATATGTTTTGGGAGTAGTATCAGAAATGAGTAGGTTGGGGGCTTAGGTTAAGTCCTGGATCTCATGAACTACGTGCCACCGTAGGTATGTTGGGACCCATTCATGTTTGTCCCTGGCCCAAATTTCCCTTTTCATGTGTGATCATGCCCTTCATGGTTCATACCCTTGGCAAGGTATGAACACCCTCCCGACTAGGGTTACAAGTCGGGCTTCATGTGTGCTCATATGGGGTATATCGATTAAGAGAACTTCCCACTATTCCTCATGATTTATGCATGCTTATGATTATGTATATTGGCTCAAGTCATGTTCAATAGAGCTTTTCTCTTATGATTATTATTATAATTGTATTATGAATGTCTCGAAAACCTTGAGTCTTATGTTATATTACGATAATTATGTTATGAGCATGTTGTTCTATTCTTATGATCATTTATTAGTTTTATACATGTTTTAAATGTCCGTTTTACTTACATTGCACACTTAGTGCATTCCACGTACTGACCGCATACTTTCTATGTTGTATCGTCTCATGATACAGGTCCCAGCTCTCAGGGTCATCCTTACCCGAAGATAGATTTGGACTTACTCTCTGCGCACTTGGTGAGTCCTCATGTTTCGAGGGCTACATGTTCAAACTCTATCTTATTCCTTGGATTTTGGATGTTAGATTAGTTAGGGAGTTGTCCCATCAATCCGCCTTTCATGTGTAGAGGCTTATCAGACTAAAAAGTTGTATTCCACCGTATTTGGTCAAGGGTGCTGCAATAGATGAAAAACCTTCCACAAATCTCTGATAGTAGTCGGCTAAACTCATAAAGATTCGGATATCTGAAGGATTCACCGGTCTAGGCAAATTCTTCACCACTTCTATTTTTTAAGAGTCCACCCTTATGCTCTCACTAGATACCACATCTATTAAGCAATACACTACATCTAATAATACACTAAGTTACAAACTCTGTTAGATACCACATGGCCCAAAAATACCACCGAGCTCAAACAAAACTCACACTTAAGCAAATTTAGCGTAGATAGTTGGCGATCCCCGAGAGTTTGTAGCACCACCCTCAACGAGCGTATGCTCCTCCTCGCTCCTGTAGTATCGATATCATCAATAAACACAATCAAAAACATATCCAAGTATGTCTTGAACATTTTTTAATCAAGTCCATAAAAGTTGGCAGAGCATTCGTTAGTCCAAAAGACATAATTACAAACTGAAAAATGATCATACCGCGTCCCGAAGGCGTATCTTGGGATGTCGCTCTCTCAAACTTTGAGCAGATGGCACACGGATCTCGAGATCTATCTTTTGAAACACTTGGCACCTTGAAATGGTCAAATAATTTATCAATTCTAGTAGACGATACCTGTTCTTTATAATGACCTTGTTCAATTGCCGATAGTCAATACACATCCAAAGAGACCCATCCTTCCGAACAAAGAGAAATAGGTGCACCCTACGTGGGATTTGCTTGGTCTAATGAAACCTTATCCAACAGATCCTTCAATCAAGCCTTCTTCAACATTGGAGCCATTCTGTAAGGAGGAATAGACAGGTTGTGTATCGGAAAGAAGGTCAATAGAAAAACAAATTTCTGTAGGAGGAACACCAAATCAACAGGAAAACATCCGAATATCACATATTTAATCGATCAGAGGCCTGGTCTTGTACATCGCATCCTTAACCCTAACTAGATGGTACACAACCTTTGCAACCATCTTTCTGTCCTTAAGGTAGGATATGAAATGACCTACAGGCACAACTGAACTACATTTCCACTCTAAGACTGGCTCACCCAGAAATCTGAACCTACTACTCACAAAGTTGTAACAATTAATCGAGGCATAAATACGCAAATAGCAAATCCATGTCGAGGATAACATCAAAATCATTCATGGCTAATCTTACTAGATTTGTTTGAGGTGATTTTTGAAGGACTCTGCGACCGGAAACCCCTATACACCCATCTAGCTGCATCGAATAAACCCACCGGAGGCATGTGACAAAAAGAGTTCTCAAAAGACTTCTGGATCGATCTCAAACTACTAGCCTCCCATAAGGTGTCACAAAATACAAGGTATCCCATGAATCTAACAAAGCATATAATTCAAGATGGAATCAGAATATTACCGTAAACCACATCGGGGGAAGTCTCCTACTCCTAATAGGACGTTTGAGGCATAGAATCTATTCTTGTGCCGACCGCCAACCGAACTAGTCAAAGCACTGTTGTGCAGGATGTGCCGGGCTGGAGCCGTTTAACTGTAAGCCGGGCCTCATCCCCATCATGGACCTATCTCGTTGCCGGGCAATCTCCGAGCATGTGTTCGGGCTTCCACACCCAAAACAAGCACCGAAACCTTCCAAGCACCGACCGTGTCTCCACTACACCCGCCGCAAACTAGGATGCTAGAATTTGCGGGCCGCGGTCCACCATAAAGCCTCGATGTTCGTCCTCTCTGTCATGCCTAGGTTTGGATGGCACACTAACATCAAGATGATGGGGATGAAGGTCTATGGTGAGTGTGTTGTGGTGCCCACCACTCGACCTCCGATCATGAGAACCCGTAGCCACCTGGCCCGGCCCTCTTGGCCTCTCTCTCCCTCATATGTGTCACTCGATCTCGCCGGGAGTACAAAACTATTCTAGGGAAATCCATATCTTGGTGGAGCACAGGTCCCGCAACTTTATCTAAGTATTTCGCCACGCCATGAATGAACCCGCTTCACCCGCGCCTCCGACGAATTGCCACTAACTTTGGGGCGTACTTTGATAAGCGAAAGTTAATTCTGATGGCATACTTGAACCATTAGCCTCTCCATTTCGAGATTCACGAACTACTAAGCCAACTCCCTCATCTAATGAGGGAAGAACTGATCTAGGAATGCAACATGGAACTACTCCCAAAGTGACAGGTCTAATTCACGGCCCTACTATCTTTCCATTGCCGAAACTAGATGTTTGCAACCCCTTTCAACTTGTATGAGGCCAACTCCGCACGCTCAACTCATTCACCCCTATGACTTGGGTGATCATCACAATCTCATAAATGAAACCTCATGTGGGTCCTCATCTACTTTTGACCCGAGGAACTCTAGCAAGCCTATCCTCAAGAAATCCCTAGCTCGAGCCACCATCACATTTTGTGGGACATGCGCAACTTCCGGGCCGATTGACCCGAGGTCAAGGCCTCGCACGAGCATTTGGATAGCTACTCCCAAATTCGCATTGGCAACCGACTGTGCATGGTCTCTCCCGAACCGGTGGAGCTTGCTGGTGCCTCCATCTTCGTTGCTATCCTCGTTGCTTTTTCCATTCCAATTCCTCCTCCTCCGCGGTTTGGGGATCCATGATTCAGAAATAGCGAATAGGACAAAGTAGAAGGATAGAAAGACTTTACATCGCACAACATAGATCACAAGGAAGGAAACATTTCAAATTGGCTCGTAGCCTCTTCATCAAGGCAAGGTGGCGCGCTTCACACCCCTGAAAAATACTCTTCTTAACATGCCTTTCGTATACCCTAGACACTTCAAACTCGCTTTCAATACCAAGTTTGTCACAACTCCAAACGGAGGCTCAGACTATACACAGACAAGGAGCCCCCAGAGATTCCAAGTCGAATCCATTCGCTAACATTCATTCATCTCAATAATAAAGTATAAGAAAATAACATGATAACCTTAGTAGAAGTCTAGTACAAGCATAAGCACATTAGAAACACAAATCTAAAGTTGATTACGGCTCTAATGTCCGAAAAGCCTCTAACTATAATAGGAGTTGATGGGAAAAGCACCCAACTAACTCTATAATACTGGAACTGAAAGTACATTAATATCTGAAAGCGAATGATCTTCGAAAGATAAGGACTCACCACTAAACTGAATGCTAACTCTAAAACTGGTTACTGACGGGGCTGAGAAAGAGTGTTGGGGCCTGTATCATGAAAGGATACAACATAGAGTATGTGGTCAATATGTGGAATGTACTGAGTATGCAAGGTAAGTAAAACCACTTAAATAAGTAAAATCATTTAAAACATGCATAATGTAAAACATAACAAAATAAGAATCTGAGAGTAAGGCTTGCATGTTATCTTTCGGGAAACATGATCTCAACATAACATTACATCATAACTGAATCGATTGACCCAGAGGTGAAATTTGATATTCATAAATAAAGCTAAACATTGAGTCAATCCTACTTTAGACCATATGTAGATATTTATATATCATGAGTAATAACTGAAATCATGAGGATTAATGGGAGACTCATCTTTTAACCGACATACCACAATAGAGCTGATGTGGTCCCAATTATCACACTCTAGTGGGAAGAGTCATCCAAAGCCTTGTCAAGGCTAAGGACGATACCATGATATCGATATCATGCTCGGGGCCGAATTGGGGCAGGGGCTAGCTCACATAGGAGGTCCCAATATAATCTTACCATACTTATGTTGGCGCGTAGTTCTGAGGCATAGGGTTGAATGACCCATAGCCTACTCGGTGCTAGACACTATTCCCAAAAATATGCATATGCTCTCCTTCATTTTTCAATGTAGCTCACCATAGTCCATTGAAGAAGCTCAATAATTAAATACATCTAAAATCTAAAATTATGCATATGAGGAGCTTTAACACAAACCATACCACAAGCTAAAAAATAATTGGGAGTCCTTACTCCAAAACCATGTGGTAAGCTTAATTCGGGAAAATCATAGATCATGCTTGGATATGAGGGCATTGCCAAATACTTTAACATAGTTGACAATACTCAATTCACTTGAAAACATGATTATAAACATGGGTAATTTGATAACATGCTTTTCTCATCAAAATCCATCATACATGAACACACTTCTTAAATCTCATCTTCTCATAAGATTTCATAAATGGGCATCATAATTTGGAAAAACTAGCAAACATAAATAGCAATTGAAAATATGATAAAACTTTCAAATGATTCGTAATTCATCAATTTAAACATATTTAGATTATACAAATGACATAGATTTAGGAATTTCATGCGTCGGGTTAAAACCCCATAGGATCAACTCATAGATTTTCATGAATTAGAGAGTGATTGGGTATGGGTGTGAACAGATTCACCCATTCATAACCCTACATACCTGATTATAGCTGATTCTTACACTTCTCTGATTGCCCAAGATGAATTGAAGAGATCTTGAAGGAGAACAAGCTTGATCACCTGTCTAACTCTCTAACTTTGCATCCATGAGGAAGAATAGGCTCGAATGGCTTAAACTATCTTAATACACTCTGAAAATTTCTTAAAACAATGTAGTATAGCATATTAGATCACATGAATGATGAGAATACCCTTAATAATTTCACAGAAAATAACTTCTCTTCGGTCCCACGAGGGACCTAACGACTCGTTACCCAAGTCCATGACTCGTGACATCATCCGTCAGATGCACTACCCTAAATTTCTAATAATTTCCATCTATTGAACGTGACCCAACCCATAAATCTTGGTGACTGACCATGAGTCGTGGGGTCCTTTTGTGGTGTACACTACCATCTCCCTTCTCCTTCTTAGTCTCCACTTCCCATGACTGATCCAACGAGTCGTGGGGTCGTACCACGACTCATTGTCATGTCCGTGGGGACCTTAAATCCTGAATTTCAAACTCACATCATGAGCCTCACCACGAGTCATCTCAAGACTCGTGTTCTATCCCCACAGGTCACATTATGACCCGTTATGTGACCTGATGCCAGATTTCAAATTTCCACATTTTAACTCCCGGGTGTACTCTTTGGCTTCCGAGGTATAAAAATATCAGAAGTCATAAACATGAATAACATAAAGCATGAGGAACAATGGGAGACTTATTGATGTTGGGCATCTTCTTATTCTTATTTTTCATGTATTTACCCATATTTTTCCTTGTTTTGAGTTCATAATCCTAATGAAATGCATAAATTCATGTTTTTGTGTGTCTTGTGATCTAACACATGTTTATAGATGTTTTGAGCAGACAACTAAGTAAAAAGGACTCAAAAATGACCCAAGGTGTGAATAAAGAAGAGTTCGCAAAAGTTGTCCTGGTGAGATGGATGGCGTGCTACGCCATCCTTTAAACTTCAGAGAAATCTACACAAAAGCTTTTGTTATGGGTGGCGTGGCGTGCCAGGTCCCTAAATTCAATATTATCAACATCTTAGTGAGATGAGTGGCGTGGCATGCCAGAAGTATCCCAAACTTAAGAAATTTTTCTAACACTATAGTGCTTTGGGTGGCAGGACGTGCCAGAGGGATCTTGTTGCTCAGAAATTTGACTAATACCTTGCTGCATTAGCTGGCGTGGGGCTCCCAGAGCAAAACTTCAGAGGAAAATTAAGCCAAACTTGGCACACTGTGTGGCGCAGCGCTCTAGACCTACTCCAGGATAGATTTTGCTGATTTTAGAGCAAAATAATTGAGGACAAAAGCATCATTTGAGGCATGGCTTATAAATATAACACCTAGGTCATTTGTTAGCTATCGTAAATCACATTTTGGGATAGTATTGATCATTGGAAGCAACTTTTAGGAGGAGAGACAAGTATTTAGGTTTTTCTTCTTTTCTTTATCGTTATGCTTCGAATGATGATTATATCTTTTTTTCCGGTTGAACATGAGTAGATAAACTCATATTATAGGGTTTTGGCCATAGCTAATGGTAGAAGTTTTATAGTTTTTTTATGTTAGTACTGATTTTTAGTTAAAGGTTGTTTATTCTTACTTATGTTAATTGCTTATTCGTTAGATTGATCACCTTTCGAACATTGTTGGATTTTGGTGAACTCGGGAAAGGGAACTAAAAGGATTAAAAGTAAGAATAGAAAATGTATTCAAAGACTCTGTTCGATTGAGCTCAATATAGAAGTGGTTGATGATGATAGGAATATACCCTTCAACCTTCTTTAGTTAATGTATAAGTAGCCACAACCGTTGTTTCATATTTTTCCTACGACCATAAGGATATAGGCATTAGGGTTCATTAGATAGTTCATGGATGCTCAAGAGAATGGCAAGAAATGGGATAGTAACTTGCAACTAAAAACGTTAGGAAAAATTAATCTAGCATATTCAAGTCTTGAAAACTCAATCTGAAGTGGAAGTGCCATTTCACTGGATTTTCATTATTATTTGAAGTAGAAACACATTTGAAACAATTTTAGTTCATTAGTTAATTTACATTTAATGTTTTAGTAGTTTAATCTCCAAACCATTCCCCATTTATATCTGTATTTTTTTTAAAAGTGAAATAAGGAATTAACCTTATTTGATTAATCTAACAAGTTTTCGAAGGATCGATAATCGGGACTTCACTTTCCTATATTACTTGTCGACCATGTGTGCTTGGGCGACATCAAGTTTTTGGCGCTGTTTCGGGGACTTTGATGATTGATTAATCATTTGTAGGTTAGAATTTTTATTTCGCTATTGTGTAATTTACATTTTATTTTTTGGTTTTTGAATTTTACAGGTGTTGTGGGCTCTGTTTATGCCAAGCACGAGAATTTAGGGACCACTTTTGGCTTCTTTTGATCCATAAATTGAGAGAATCTTTCGCAAGTTAGCTATGGAGAATAACAAGCCAGCACAGGGCAACAATTAGAAGAGGGTTCCAGTGTTTAACTTTGTTAGGTTGAACATGAAGAATGCTTCCAAAGCGCTCATCAAGCCGGCCATCACTGGAAAATTCAACTTGAAGGAAGGGACTGTGCTGTTGGTCCAAATCTCTTGCCTATATCAGCGCAAGCCATACGAGGACCCTCACAGACATCTGATGAAGTTCGTGGAGTTGAGTGAGAACTTTTACTATCAGAACAAGTCCAATGACTATGTTAAGATCACGTTTGTTTCCATTCTCATTGGTTGGTGAAGCTAAGGAGTGGCTTCAGAATCAGCCAGCAGGTTCCATCACCACTTGGGAGGCTCTTTCCAACAAATTCATCAACAGGTTCTTCTCTTCAAGGAGGACAAAAGAGTTGAGAGGTAAGATCTCTAGTTTTGTGAAGAAAGATGGAGAGACTTAGCTTAGGCTTGGGAATGATATAGGGGCTACTTGAGAGATTGCCCAAGCCACATGCAGCCGAAAGAGATTATTGGGCACAACTTTATGGAGAGGCTGAAACTAGAGTAAAAAATCTTGCTAGATTGTACCACACAGGGAAAAATATTTTTCAAAGAGATATGATGAAATAGAGGCTCTTTTGAATCTCACGTCAGTGGGTAGTCATGACTATCAAGACTCAGGTAGAGGGTTCACAACATCTAAGATGCCAGCAAAGTTCAAGGTAGATGGTGAGCAACAATCCGAGCAGATATCAACCAGCTGGTGAATGTGATGAGCAAGCTTTAACCACACCAGCTGCAAGTCTGGTTTCGGAGGTCCACCATGTCTAGGCTCAACCACTATCATGTGAGGTATGTGAGAAGGCCACGATTATTTAGGTTGTCCACAACACCCAGAGTCTGTTTATTTTGTGGGAAAACAAGGTTGTGGTGGAGGTTTTGCAGGTAACAATTACAACTAGGGGTACAAAAATGCAGCAAATCCCTCATAAGGAGGGAATCATAATTTCAAAAGGCCCAGAACAACTATCGAAGTCCTCAGGCCCAGCAGCCTAGCAGTTCACTAGAGAAGATGATGAAGTAGTGGATGGTTCAGCAGACTCGGGTGGTTAATGAGATGCAGAAGTCTATCTACGAGCTGGAAATATAGATGGGGCAATTGGACCTTCAAAATAATAAAAGATCGCTAGGGGCACTTCCAAGTTACACCGAGAAAACCCCAAGAAAAATGTGAGAGCAATTTCTTTGCATAGTGGAAAAAAGCTGCATGAGGTGATCCCCAAAGATAAGAAACTTGATGCAGAAAAGCTTGTGATGTCCAGATAAGAGGTTGGTGAATCAAGAAACTCACATCTGAAATTGGTTGTTTCTATACCACCTCCTCCATTTTCACAAAGGTTTAAGAAGCAAAAGAGGACACAGCTTGCCAAAAATATCTCGATGTTTTGAAGCAGGTACATGTTAATATACCTTTGGCAGAGTGGTTGTAGGAAGTTCAGAATTACACCAAGTATCTGAAGGATATGGTGGCAATCAAGAGGAGGCTTACGATGTTGGAGATTATGGCTCTCATGGAAGAGTGTAGTTCTCGGGTGCAGAACAAAATTCCAGAGAAACTGAAAGACCCCAGGAGCTTCACCATTTTAGTGGTTATTAGGAAAAAAGAAGTTGGTTCAGCACTGTGTGACTTGGGTGCAAGCATTAATTTTATGCTTGTATCATTGTTCAAAACATTGGGTTTAGGTGAAACACATCCTACCATAGTGACATTGCAGCTTGGCTACTAGTCTCGTGCTTATCCTGACGGAATCATAGAGGACGTCTTGATCAAGGTGGGACCTTTCATCTTTCTGGTGGACTTTATAATATTGGATTATGAAGCAGATGCATTAGTTATCACTTTAGGGAGAGAACTCTTAGCCATCGTGGATGAAGTTATAAAGGTGAAGTTGGGAAAAATGTCGATGACTATGGATGGCCAGAAGGAAAACTTTGATGTGTTTAGAACGACAAGGTTACCACCCCATTATGAGGACTTTACAGTGAGACCAACGATAGAGCTTGGAGATATTTATCAGGCAGTTGAGCAGTATGTGATTCGTTGAAGTTCACCAGGTAATTAGGATCCTAATCATCTCACTCAAGTGAAGGAGTAAGAAGTCTTGCGTCGTGCCACGACATTAAATCAGGCACTGCATGAGAGGAAGCCTGTGAATGTCGTGCCACAACTATAACTAAGGCACTTGGTGGGCGGCAACCCATCTTTCTAACATCTTTTGGTTTTATAGAGATGAATAGGTCTTTTGAGGAAAAAAGAGTGGGGAAAATGAGCTGAAAAAGTCTAAGTTTAGGGTGAGATACCTAGCATCCAGGTGTTAAGCTTCAGAATGAAAAAAAATTTAGGTTGGCGCATTGAGGGGCATGCCACTCCATACCCAATCCATGTGAATAAAAAATATTTCTAAGTATGTGGCGAGGTTACTGGCGCTTCTCCAGATGTGTTGTGATCGAAAATATTTTGGTCAATTGGTCAAAATTTGACGCAAGGATCTTAAAATTACTAAAAATCCATGACCCACACCTTTATTTTAAATCTCCATTCATCTTCTCTCATTAAAAGTCAATAGAAGAAAAAACAAATAAAATTCTCTCTCTCCCCCCCCATAGGCTGTAACTCCCTCTCCCCATTCCCCACTATTGTTGTATTCTCCAAGAAGTTTGGTGAAGCTAATCTCTTCAAATCAAGTAAGTATTTTTCTAGTCTCTTTGTTATTTAGTGTAAAGAGTACGCTCCATACCCTTCTTCCTCAAGTTAAAGATCCAAAAGCACCATTGTTGGTGAAAACCTTGAATTTCATAATATGATTTTCATTAGCATTAATCTCTCATGTTCTTTCATGATAATGTGTTATCCTTGTTAGGGTTATTTATTTTTTGTTGAATTTAGTGACTTTAAGTTGTGGGGATGAAGGGGGTGATGAATGGAATTTCATGAAATTAGTAGGTAGAATAATGATTGTAGAGAGAGAAAGTGCTCAATTTTGAAATTATTGAATGTGAAGATATTGAGTTATTAAAACAAATTATAAATTCATTGTGGAATATAGCAAATTTCATGTTGATTGTTGAATGAATTTAGAGTAACTATTTTCACATGTGGATTGTTTCAATTATAAAGAAAAAAGGTGGGAAGGTAAAAGGAATGGCCAAGGTGAGGCATTCTTGAAAAAAAAGAATAAAAATATAGAGGAGAGATGTGAAGAAAATTTATGAACTTGTTTGTAGTGTGAAGTAGTGAATAATTTGGGTTGTTGAGATTTGGGATGATAATGGGGGAAGTCTTGAGTACCCTATTTGAAAAATTCTCACGAGTATGCTAGTGAATTGTGTGTGGGTTCATTTTGCACCCACTACACTTGTTGGCTAACCTATTTGTTGACGAACTAATCTTGTGAATTTCATGATTGTTGATTGGAAGGTTCTATGGCATAAAAAGATGACAAAGGAAAGGAAGTGGAGATCGCTAACAAAGGTCTCAAGTGTTTCTAAAAAGGAACTAAAGAGTCAAGTTCATCGGTCGCCAAGGGAACCCCTGCTAGGATGTTCAGAGCCAAAGTTGTGGAGCCTCATGTGCTAAAGTGATTTCAAGAACAAAAGGAGGAGGATTGGCGAAGATCGCCTTACATTTGAGTTCCCTACCATCAGCGACAAGGTCCTCGAGTTAGGATTGAGATGTCTTTGTCAAGCTTGAGGAGTGCAACCTCACTTTGGTGATGGAATTTTATAAAAATTGGGACATTTCCTTCAGAGAGAGAACCAAGGTCAAAATACAAGGTTAGGCGGTTCGTTTCACTACTAATACATTTAATGTCTTCGTTGGTATACCTGTGGTAGACCTGTTCGAGTACTTCATTTTGCTAGAGAAGACCCCATACAACGACATTCACCATACACTATATTGTGAGCATTCATCAGGCTATATGGCAAGGGACCACAATGACACTCTACACGCTCATCTCCTACTTGAATAAGGAGGCAAGTGTTTGAGTGAATCTTGTTTGTGCTGTGATTCTCCCCGGGACACACATAGAAGAGATCAATAGAGAGCGAGTCGTGTTGGTATACATGCTGATGAAAGGGACACCAATCAACTTTGGTGCAATGCTCATAGATAACATGAGCAGGTCAAGGGCAAACTAAAGATGGAAGAATTAGTTTTTGAGAGACTCTAGCATTGAGAAAGGGATAACGCTCAAATCACACCCCTGTAAAAGTATACCATGAACATTGTCAGTAAAGAACCCAACTGGGTTGGGGTCGATCCCACAGGGAATATGGTCTTAATGTAGAATAATGCTAGTATTTATGCTTTTAGTATAGTTATTTCCTAGTGGGGGGTATTAAAGAAAGAATCAAGTAAGAAAGTGGAAAATTGATGTTGTGATCAATTTATTGGATGACTATAGTCAATTACTGGATTAACTATCCTACAGAACTAATAACATAGTTCATCCTTATTGGATGGCTATAGTCAATTACTGGATTAGGTCTTTTGATTGTTTTCTCTTTAACCGTTAACACTTATTCCAAATTAACTATCCTGCGATCATAACCCAAGTTATTCAATTAAACTTAATGGTCAAGGCTTTGTTGATCTTCTCTTTTCCTAATCTCTACTTCTCTAGGTTCAAGCAAGTAAGGAATTCGGGCAAGTCAGAACATTGCGCATCGTTAAGAAATATTTATGATGAAGAGATGAACAATCAAGCATGTGTATTGGTTTAGAATCACAGTATGTTAACCCTAGTTAACTAATTCACCATCTTTCCCAAAACCCTAGTTGTGGAGGTTTAGCTATTCATGATTTTAAGAAAAGAATTATATTTCATGGAAGAAAATATAATTAACAACTTACAATGATGATTGAAGAACACCCATTTGATTATCACACAATAAAACTATGATCAAGTCAAGAACAATGAAAGAAACCTCAAAGCAATTCTTGATCTCCAACTATTGTTAAGAAAATAAAAATCATGATAATAATAATAATGAATCGGTCCCCTAAAGAAAATAACCTAAATAGTATTTATATAAATAACTGGAAACCTTTCCTAAATTAATAGGGATCTGCCACCGGCCTAACATACGAGTCGTGGTATCCATCCGTAACATGCACTGTAGTCTTGAAAATTAGTTATGTCCTGAGTGAAGGTACGACTGATACAATGTTCTATGAGTTGTGTGTTGCCTGTTGTGGTCTGATCTTTTAGCGTCTGGCATCCTCTGGAGTTTGTCACGAGTCCATGGTATAGTTCATACATTGATGTTATGACTCATGGTCTCTATTTGTATGTTTGAGACATGCCAAGTTGACATCCTCACTGGAATTCACCAAGGCTCCTTGGTACAGGTCATATGATGCTTTCACAACTCGTGCACTCCATTCGTACCAAGAACTTACGAGAGTGCAAGTTTCTGAGTCTCTCCACAACTCCTTTGTATGGCTCATACCATGATTGTACGACTCGTACCAAGAGTTGTACTTGGCCCCAAAAGTTGTACATATCCTCTGGATTTCATCATGACTATATGGTATNATATCCTCTGGATTTCATCATGACTATATGGTATGGCTTGTACTGTGGACTGCACTTCACCTATTTTCTGCACTTTTCCTCTTCTTTTCTAGAAATCCACTCCAAAATATGATTTTCTTGAAAATAAAGTAAAAACAACTCATATCCATATAATCATACCTAAGAACAAGCATATTTCCTGTGTTTTAAGCGTTTAAAGTGTTGTAAACCCACACCACATCAACACCCTCAACTTAAGACTTTTGCGTATCTTAGGAAAATAAAACACTACTCTAACACGATGCTTAACTAGAAAATAAAACAGAAGACCTACAGTCAACCATATAAAAATTTCCACATGAGCACTTATCAAATACTTACCCCTTTTCCATTCAAAACCAAGCTACTTATGCATCCATGGAACCACAAATCATGAAACAAAGGGATCTAGAGAAGGCATTCAACTATTAACAGACAACCGAGCTATAACTAATGCTATTAACACATAATGTTGGCAGAATGCAATGCAACCGATGTACCCTCACAACAAAATAAGTCCCAAACACACTCAAAATGATATAAAAATAAGACCGGGACTATCAAGCAAAGCTCTAACTCTCCCAAAGAAGTATCAAACACTGCACAGGTGATATCATAGGCTTGCCCTTATTTTCTCTACTCTGGCTTTTCGGATGGTCAAGCTAGAATCACATTTATTGGCTTGTAATGTAAGCTTCAGTTGGGTATGGTAGATATGTAAATAGTGACTAACCTTTCTTAGCACTACACAACTTTGGCTCTACTTTTTTTATTCCCCTTTTTCTTCATTTTTCCTCCATTTCTCCATTTCATTCCTCTTTCAACTAGTGGGTGTGGTTTCTACTTTAATTTTCTCTTATTTCTCTTTTGTTTCAAGGACTTTTTCTTTTATTTTTTTTCCTTTTTTTTCTTTTTCTTTTTCACCACACCCACTTTTCATTGACTAACTTTTTCTCCTTTCATATTCTCCCACACTACTTACACACCCCTATAATAGACACCTTCAACTTAGGCATTTTGTCTGAGTTGAGGTTCACAATGTTCCAAACACACCATTTTTAACTACCAACTCAATCCCCATCAAGAATTATACCCATTAACTCATACCCGAAAAATTAATTTAAGTCCTTGAGCATTATTTACTCCTACGTCACATTTAGCCTCTAATCATATTCCTCTTCCTCATATTCATGAGTAGGGGAATCACAGTACAAGTTCGGATAATGATGACAGCAAGAAATTAAAATGGAGAATTTTCACTTACTTCCTATGTTCATGTTCTTGAAAATTCTTGCTTGCTTCGAGTTTGGGCTAGGAATTTGACTAGCTTGTGCAAATTTATTCGCACAGATTTAAGCTCAATCGGGATGTTGCGTGAGTTACAGATGATTGAGGATTGAGGGGAGATGCTCGTGGGTTCAGCTTGTGATCTTTTGGGAAATTTTAGGTCCAACTTTTAATTTAAATAGTTTGTGGGTAATTTTTAAAAATCCAGGTCGAGTCAGGTCACCCGGGTCATTTCATTTAAATTGCCCGTCATGACTCGTACTACGAGTCGTAGGTCATACCTATGACTCATACCTGTGGACTGAGGAAACTCACCTAAGGACCTACAAGAGGATCTCATGAGTCATGCTAACATGCCATAACCCGTACCATGACTCATAGGTCAAACTTGAGTACTGTGGAACTTTCGGAGAAGATAATCACTACTGTGAGTACTATGACTCATACCATGAAGGTATGATCCGTAATGGCCAACCATAATATGAAATTCTACACCATATCAACTCTCTGCTTTTCACAACAGATGGGATTACGATTTGTATAATCATGTTGCAGGTCGTACTAAGGCTCGTAGTCCAGACCTTTCCTACATTATTCTCCCATTAGTTTTTGTTTCCACCTACACATTGAACACCCAATAGTCAAGATACTTGGGTTGCCTCCCAAGAACCGTCTAATTTAACGTCGTGGCATGATGCAGGTGGTTCAGTTACTCAGACTTAACTATCTCATGAGTTGCCTCCCAAGAAGAGCCTGATTTAACATCACATCACGACACAAGTTTCTTGACTACTCACAATTCGTCAAGACCCTCAAACTCATCTTCAATTGCTGAAACTACCCAAAATCCATTAGGTTGGTTAATTGACCTACAGATGTTGAAGGTGACCACTTCTCTGTTCAGCCAAAACATAAGCTGGCCCACTTCAACATCCATTAGGGCTCTCTGAGTACCAAGGAATGGTCGGCCCAAGATGATGGGGACCTCAAAATCCACCTTGCAATCCAAGTTCATGAAGTTAGTTGGGAAGATAAACCTACCCACCTTTACTAGCATATCCCGTAATATCCCCACGGCTTCTTCACTATGCGGTGTGCCATCAATAACCATATTGTAGTCAGTGTGAGGGCTCCCAAGCCTAGTTGTTTGAACACAGCCAAATGCATCAAGTTGATTCTAGCACTCAAGTCACACAATTCCCTTGCAAACTCGAAATCTCCAATTGTACACGAGATAGTGAAGGCACCGGGATCTACTTTCTTCTAAGCAAGGACCCATGAGTCTATGGAAATGCAATGATGCAAGTTACCAACTGGCTCATAGCTCATGGACCTCTTTATAGTTACCAGGTAATTCATGAACTTTGTATACCAAGGCATCTCTTCCAATGCCTCGACCAGTGGAATGTTCATAGATAACTGTTTCAGTATTGACAAGTACTTCTCGAAGTTACCATTATCCACCTTATTTTTCATCATTTAAGGGAATGGTGAAGGTGGTCTGAGAATCTGTGTGGCATCTTTTTCCTTTCCTTTGTCCGCTCTAAACTCCTTTTCATCAACTGGAACCTTAGCCAATTTAGCCTCACCTGCAATAACCTGTTCAATAATCTCCTCCTCATCATCCAGTTCAATCTCCTTCTGTCTTTCCATCTTAACTACAACTAGTAAGGGAGGGTCAATAGTGGTCTTCCCACTCCTAGTCATCAAAGCCATATAGTTACTTTCATTTTGTAGATTGTGTTTCTAGGAAGTGTACCCTTCTGCCTATGGTTCAAGGATACATACATCTGCCCTAGCTGCTACTCAATCTACTTGATCACTATGGCATGCAATTAAACTTTTTGTCTAATGCTAGATATGTTTCCCCGAATGTCCTTTAGCTGATCATCTATGGATTTTTCTTTCTTTAGAGTCTCATCCATCATCCATCATTCTCTCCAACTTTGAGGGTCCAGTATTACCCTCTCGAGCCCTTGGAGGAACATATAAGCCTGTGCGGTCATTTTGGTAGCCATCATTTGTTCGTCTATCTGGATGACTACACGCAAGTGCACGTGGTCGAACAAGTAGTAAGTGGCTCAAGTAAGCCAAGTATCGATCCCACAGGGACTGGACTAC
>JACEIK010005665.1:0-19327 GCA_018107945.1 Datura stramonium
GTACTCCAGCTATTTCTCCCAACTGCATTCACATATACGTCAATTAATACTAAATACATCAATATTCTGAAAGAAAACGTCACTTTCAATATATTTATAGTCCAAACTTCTGCTTATCGAAAGACAGTCAAAAACTTACTATTTTTCGAAAGTCCAGAAGGGAGAAGTATTCACTTTTAGGCTAGGAGCACATTGACACTATTTTGGAGCAATTCCACTTACCTTAGATCGGTAGCTCGACGATTTGTCGGCCGAGTTTCGCGAAACTAAATCCGTAGGAATGCTCCCTGCTGCTAAATACCTCGGTATCCGAGGTTAATTCTGATTTGGACTACGTTTGACAGCGTAATCGAACGATATTTTATATTACCTTGCGTGCTTCCCCTGTTCTCTAGCGATTTCTGGAAATTATTTGATATATGTTATGAAATAACCGAAGTGGAGGCTTTACATAATTGGGCCTGGACAGGGCAACGTGTCATGGAGCCAACGCGGAGGCCCTGCCTCCGTGACACGCTGCCATCGCGGAGGGGCTCTGGCCCGGCTCCTTCCGCGATGGTTCGACAGGTTTCTCATCCGATCTTTTCCTGAGCCTTTTTCTAGCATGTATGGCTTTCAAATATGCTTAACCAATATGTGAATAGGCCATCTATGTGCCGGAAATTTACGAGGTGTAACAAGTATGATGGCTGAAATGCTGAAAAAGGCGACGTCCACGGATGATCAGTTAAAAAAATTCAAAGTGACTTATCTAGCATGGGTCAGAAAGTGAAATCCCATGCCACCGCCATCAAGCAGATAGAACACCAACTTGGGAAATTTTCGGCATCAATGAACCCTAGGCAAAAGGGTACACTTCCTAGCAACACTGTCCAGAATCTAAACAATGATGCTCATTGCATGGAACTGATGACTAGGAGTGGTAAAACCACAGTTGACCCCTAGTTCCCTGTTGAAGTTGAAAGGAGGAAAGAGAGCGTGATTGAGGAAGAAGAGATTGGTGATGAGACACAACATGATGAGTTGCAAGAGGCCCTTAGGGGTGAGAAGGAATGCGACATTAAACATGGGGCAACTCTAGTGCAAAAGGCTATCCCAAGACCACCGCCACCATTCCCACAAAGGATGAAGAAAAAGGAGGACAACGGTAAGTTCCAAAAATTTCTTTCAACACTTAAAAAACTTTTGGTGAATATACCGTTGGTCGAAGCACTAGATAAGATGCAAAGATATGAAAAAATCATGAAGGACCTGGTGACGAAGCAAAGATCTGTAAGCTATGAGCCGGTTGACAATGTCCATCACTACAGTGCCATAGCAACAAGGGTCTTTGCTCAGAAAAAGGAAGACACAGGTGTATTCACGATACCTTGCACCATTGGTAATATCGAGTTCGCAAGGGAACTCTGTGATCTTGGAGCTAGCATTAATCTAATGCCCTTGGAAGTCTTCAAGGAGCTAGGAATGGGAGCCCCCACATCAACCAACATGCAACTACTGATGGCCGACAGAACAGTAAAGAGACTAGTGGGCATCCTAGTTGATGTGTTCGTCAAGTTTGATAAGTTCATATTCGCAGCAGACTTCGTGATCTTGGATTGCGAGGTCGATTATGAGGTCCCCATAATCTTGGGGCAACCATTCCTCGCTACTGGGAGAGCTCTAGTAGATGTGGAAGCTGGTCTGTTGAAGTTCAGGCTAAACAAAGAAGAGGTCACTTTCAACATCTGTCGGACCATAAACTAACCAAAGGAATTTAGTGTGATCTCAACACTTGAGGAGGAGTATGATTTACTTGACAAATTCTGAGTAGTCAAGAGACTTGCGTCGTGCCGTGACGTTAAATCAGGCGCTTCTTGGGAGGCAACCCAAGTGGTGGTTTTGTGAAATCAGAGTAACCAGACCACCTGCATCGTGTCGCGACGTTAAATCAAGCGCTTCTTGGGAGGCAACCCAAGTTAGTGAAGTAATGTGTTCTCAGTATGCAGGAAAACAAAAATAGGTGGCTGAAAAATCTGCTGCTACAGGATCTCAGTATGACTCATGGTGAGGTCCTATGAGCCGTGGCAGTAGTGGTGGTGAAAAGCAGAGAAAATTCAAAGCAAAGTCCGACCTCCGACTCATCCTACGATTCATACCTCAATGGTATGAGTCGTAGGATGCATTTGTAGGTCACCAGGTAAGTTCTCGTTCGTTAAAATCATTACGGGTCAGGGGACAAGTCGTGACGGGTCAAAATTACCCGATTCGGCCCAGATTTTTAAATCTTCCCTTACCTACTTAAACTTCAAAATTCACCATTCTCCCACATGAAAACCTCACAACCCACAACCCACGACTCTCGAATCCTCTTCCAAACACCCGTAGCTCCCCATCATCAAGAAAGTTAGCACAAAATTCTTGCTTTGACTAAGTGTGCTAAGCCCTAGAAGTTGATTTCCAGTCTATGAATCGACAATCAAGTAAGTGATTTACATTGCAAGATCTAAATGTTTGAAAGTGAACTTAAGGGAATCAAAAACCCATAGAATCATTGGGTATGCTTGAAAATCAATAGGTATGTTCAAAAACATCAACTCGACTGGAAACCCACTTGCAATGTACTGAATTTTGGCCCTTGAACACCTAAAGGGATTTATGGTTAGGGGAGGATTGAGTAGTGTAAAAAGGGAGTTTACCATATGCTAGACTTGGGAGAAATCTCAATACCCAAAATGTGGGAAACAAACTTACACACTGAGCAAAAGAATCGTAAAAATGGTCTGAAAAAGGTATGCAGAATAGTACGGGTCATAGGTTGATACCACGAATCGTACAAAAGTGTTCGTACCACTTATCTTGAAAAATCAATTTGGGAAGCCCACCCTATGACTTGTGGAATAGACCTACAGTTCGTACCACGAGTCATGGTGAGAAACAAAAATTTAATAAAAATGGGACTTCATCAGACGACTCAAGGTACGGATCGTACCTTCATGGTACGAGTCGTACTTGTGCGTCGTGGGGCATCATGAGGCTTCTCACGAGTCGTACCTTCGAGGTACAACTCGTACTGAGAACCCATGATGAGATACTGAACTTTTTCTATCTGAATTTTTATTTTTCAAAAATGGAATGCTAACCTCTTTCTCACCAGGTACAATGACATACAAACGTAGGGCAGACAAAACACAAGCCCGCAAGACATTGATTGATGAAACAATTGACTCAGAGTCTGATAAAGCTGGAGATTAACCTAGTGATTCACTTGAGGATTATCAACTTGACACCCCAGACACCGATGGAACAAGAACTACTAGGGAAAGAGAAAAGGCCCAAGCCGAAGAAACCACTGCCACATCTGCTCAAGCTCCCAGTCTAAAAAGGGAGCTAGAGAGTAACAACAAAGGTCAGAAACTGACTACAACACTAAGGAGAGGTCAGAAGGGACTTAGAATGATGCAAAAAGCAGTGATGAAGTAGAGGAGGAGGAGACCCCTACCTGAGAAAATAAAATAATGTGGTGGAGAGTGCCGGGTTCTCAAGAGATATATGAACAAGGCATAGCTCTCACTACCAAGAAAAAACCAAAAAGAGGCATCCAAGAAGAACCGCAGATCCTCACTAATTCTTTGAACGATGTTGAGGAGATGAAGTGTACTTTTAGCTTCTATGGGTTAGAATGAATGAATGCCAAAGAATATTAACGAGAAAATTCAAAGTACTTCTTATCTAACCAAAAAGTCACTCTCAGGGTGATTCCTCATAAAATAACCTAGAAAAGTCTTCATATAAATAATTAGAAAACTTTCCTAAATTAATAGGAAAATGGTAATAACTACCGTCAGCAGATCCTACCACTTATACCATGAACCTACGAGTCGTAGCTTCCACTCATACAATGCTCAGTAGCCCTGATTTTGATTAAGTGCTGGGAGTTGGTACGACTCGTACAATGCGCCTATGAGTCATACATCTCTATCGTGGTTTAAACTTGTGATTTCTGGCATCCTCTAAATATTTCCACGAGTGTCTTGGTATGATTCATACCTTGCTCTTATGACTCTTGGTTTCCTCTCATACCATGGAATATTCCTTTCAACATTGTTTCTGAAGTACACCACGACTCCATCATATGGGTCGTAGATAGTCATCACAAATCGTGGTTTCTACCTGTACCAAGAGACTAGTCAAAGTTCATCCTTCTGTATTTTTCTATGGCTACTCTAGTACGGCTCGTAAAAAGAGTAGTACTTTGGCTCAATCTTGAGCAGACCTTGTAGAATTTATAACAAATCACAGTAGGGCTCGTACCATCAAGGTATGGCTTGTATTGAAGCCTATACTTAGCCTATTTTCTTCACTCTTTTTCCTCACTTTTACTGATTTCAACTCCAACATTTAATTTCCCTGATAACAAAGAAAAGTGCATCATATCTGTATAAACACAACTTATACCGTGCATATTTTCTCAGTTTTAAGTGTCGAAAGTGTTCTAAACCCACAACACATCAAACATCCTGGATCCCAACGTCGCTTCTTTTGGTAAAAGATCAGATGTTGCATACCTGGTGCATAAGTGATGGAGGAATTGATGTCCTGTCAGGTGAGTGATGACCGTCACTCAAGGCGTCACCCCTTTGACGGTGAAGTTGACAACCGTCAGTCAGTCAGCAGACCGTCAGTTGTCCCATCAGGGTCAGATTCCCCTTTTCTAAGGGTGACGGAGAACCTGACAGACCATCAAGTGTGTGATGGCTAGTCACTTCGACAACCACTTAGGCCAGATCTTTACGCACTTTTGTTAAAAGGGTGACAGAGAATAGATGGACGACAAAGTGAGTAACAGCCCATTACAATGGGATTAACTTTGGCAAAGGTTTTGGGCTTTTCTACTTAAGGATAACGGTGGGGACGACGGACCGTCATGCTTGCAATGTCCCGTCACTTTGGCCATCAGACGTACATCGACTCAAAGTTGCAGATTTCTATATGTTTCTTGCTGGGGTATTTTCATATCTTCACACTATTTTAATCCCTAAACTACGTTATTTTGAGAATATTTTCAAAGGATGTAGAGGAGTAAACAGTCCTCCACCCTCATTATCCACCGAGACTTTCAGAACATCATCCGTAGAATCTAGGGATTTCTTATCAAGCAAGAACTAGGGCTCTTAGTCAGTTGCAGAAATTCAGGCTTCTTCTTAAGGGATTCTTCCTTAAGGTATATGGGTATTCGACAAGGGGATTCTATCATCCTTGTTCCCCAATTTCATCTTTAAAAACCTTTTATACTCTAGCAATGTAGGAATTATGAGTTAAGACTTTTCAGATAACTTATGAATGTTGCTTAAGTTCAATTGTTTTTGCAACTTCCTATGACCCTAGAATATGGTTTTCATGTTCCAGACTTAGTTCTCATAGTATGTCTTCTAACCATAGACTTTTAGCATGATTTTTGGGTTAAACTTTGCATAATTTAAAAGATGGTCTAACTTGATATTTTCTATGGGTTGTTATCTGAGTATAGTCTACAAAATGTATGTTTTCAATATTAAAGTTAGATTTTCAGAACATGGGTATACTTAATATTTTTCCCAGAAATGCCAGTCTATCAGTTTACCACTTTATAAGTCTATCTGGATTCTTAGTATTTTCAGTTATCAGGTCCTTAGTCTCTCAAGGCACTTCCAGATAAGTAGTCCTGGCTTAGCCATAGGCCACCAGTTTCGAGCTAATCAGTTAAGTTAGATATAACTAGGATTTCAGTTAGGAGTTGTACTCAGCATCGAGTGGGTCGAGTTTAGTGTATTCAGGTTCACAAAACTACATCTAATCGTAGGATATTAGCGCAAATGGGTCCAAAATAGAGATCACACAGTTCAACGACTATACCCTAGCAAAGTACAGTGGCCTTTCTTCGATGGGATATATACGTTGAACTCCACATTTAGCTCACGTGGTTATATGTCGGTTAACTGACACTCCCACTGTACAGTACAGTCATAGTCCTTAGTCCAGTCTAGTCTTCTAGATATCAAGATATGCTTATGGCATTAATTTAGATTATTAGTTCATACAATTTTTTTCTCAAATTTTCAAACTCTTTTAGTACTTATGATTTTAGACATGGTCATTGTCATAAAAATCCATTTTTTGATTTATTTCATCTATTCCATGACCGGAACATGGGAGGTGTTCATGCCATACTTGGATATGTTCTTGATCGTGTTTATTGATGACATCCTGATATACTCTCGGAGAGAAGAGGAGCATGCGGCTCATTTGAGGGTGGCATTATAGACTCTCAAGGACCGCCAACTATATGCAAAATTCAGCAAGTCGGAGTTTTGGTTGAACTAAATGGAATTTTTGGGCAGTGTCTAGTAAGGGTGTTCAGGTGGACTCTCAAAAGATAAAAGCGGTGAAGAATTGTCCTAGTCCAGTCAATCACTGGGATATCAGGATTTTATTGGATTTAGTTGGCTACTACCAGAGGTTTGTTGAGGGATTTTCATCTATTGTAGTGCCATTGACCAAATTGACCCAAAAGAAAGTGAATTCCAATGGTTGGATGCTTGCGAAAGGAGTTTTTAGGAGTTGATAACTCAACTTACCTCAGACCGATGTTAACCCTACCTTAGGGTACCGATGGGTTTATGGTGTATTGCGATGCTTCTATGATCGTCCTTTGTGGTGTATTGATGCAACATAGTAAATTCATAGCATACACTTCCAGGAAGCAAAAGGTTCATGAAAAGAATTACCCGACCCGTGATCTTGAATTGGCGGCGGTGGTATTTTTTTCTTTGAAAATATGAAGAAACTATTTGTTCGGGGTCCATATAGATGTGTTTACGAAATACAAAAGCCTACAATATGTGTTTACTCAAAAGAAATTGAATTTTCATCAAAGGAGGGGGTTGGAGTTACTCAAGGATTATGATATGAGCGCCATTTACCATTCGAGAAAGGCCAATGTTATAGAAGACGCACTTAGTAGACTATATATGGAGAATTTGTCCCATGTAGATGAGGGAAAGGAGGAGCTGGTGAAGGATGTGTATCAACTTGCAAGGATGGGAGTTTGTTTGGTTGACTCGGCAAATGGTGGTGTTGTAGTTCAGAATGGGTCAGAATCATCCTTGGTGACTGAGGTGAAAGCTAGACAAGACGAAGACCCTATTTTGGTAATGTTAAAGGAAGTCATTCAGAATCAGAAAGTAGAGATCTTCTCCAAAGGGGGAGATGGTGTGCTTTGATATCAGGGTTGTTTGTGTGTCCCGGATGTTGGTGATTTGAGTGATCGGATGTTGCATTTGGCTCATGGTTCTAGGTATTCTTTCCATCATGGTGCCACCAAGATGTAATGTGACCTAGAAGAAGTCTATTGGTGGAATGACATGAAGAAGGACATAGCATATTTTGTGGCTATGTGTCCAAACTGTCAATAGGTGAAGGTTGAGCATCAATGACCTGGGGGGTGTGCTTCAAGATATTAGCATTCCTACTTGGAAGTGAGAAGAGATCAATATGGAATTCATTACAGATTTGGCTCGTACTCGTAGACATTATGACTCCATTTGGGTTGTGGTAGACAGGTTGTCTAAAGCAGCTTATTTCCTACCAGTCAAAACTACCGATTCATCCAAGGATTATGCTAAGCTATACATTCGGGAGCTAGTTCAGTTGCATGGAGAGCCCTTGTCCATCATATCATATAGAGGTACGCAGTTTACCTCTTAGTTTTGGAGATTATTTTCGAAGGGACTCGGGACTCAGGTCAAGCTTAGCACGTCCTTTCACCCGCAAACAAATGGTCAGGAAGAACAAACTATTCAGACTCTTGAGGACATGTTGAGAGCACGTGTGATTGACTTCAAGGGTAGTTGGGATGATTATTTTCCTCTTATCGAGTTTGCATATAACAACAACTACCATTCCAGTATTCAGATGGCTCCTTTTGAGGCTCTTTATGGGTGGAGATGTAGATCGCCTATTGGTTGGTTTGAAGTCGGTGAAGCTACGATGATAGGACCGGGTTCGGTCCACGAGGCCATGGAGAAAGTTTAGCTCATATGGGACAGGTTGAAAACAGCTCAAAGTCGCCAAAAGTCCTATGCTGATGTAAGAAGGAGGGAACTTGAGTTCGAAGCTGATGATTTGGTGTTTCTAAAGGTGTCTCCCATGAAGGGAGTGATGCGGTTCGGAAAGAAAGGAAAACTTAGTCCCCGTTATGTTAGCCCGTACCAGATTATGGAGCAGGTTGGCAAGGTGGCATATGAATTGGTGTTTCCCTCAGAATTAGCTTATGTTCATCCTGTTTTTCATGTATTACTCTTAAAGAAGTGTTTGGGGGATCCAGCTCTAGTTGTTCGGTAGAGAGGATAGGTGTGAAAGACAACCTAAGTTATGAGGAAGTTCCGGTGGAAATACTAGATCGTCAGGTTTGAAGGCTAAGAAACAAGGAAATAGTTTCAATTAAAAAGTTATGGAGGAATCAACATGTTGAGATAGCTACATGGGAAGCCGAAGCAGATATGATGGCTAGATACCCACATTTATTTCCTACCGGCTTAGCTCCAGCATGAGGCATCAGTGTTTGCCATAAAACTCTATTCAGTTTCATGCTTAGTTCATGTGCCCCAATTTCATTCATGTATGTGGATGTATGTATGATTTATGAATTCAGTTCAGACATGTAGTTTAAATAAGAGTTAGTCGTTCTGTCAGTTTTCAGCTTTTGTGATCAGTAATTGAGTATGATGATTGCATTTCTCTACTTTCCTGTATGATTTTCAACATCCAAGGACGAAATTTCCCATGGGGGAGATATTGTTATACCCCAAAAGCCCAAAGATTAGACCTCGGAGTTGAAATAGAGAAAATAGGATTTTCTACACCGGATCACAAAACAAGTCATCTTGTGACCCGTGGGGTATACCACGAGTCGTGAAGTGACTCGTGGTGAGGTGCATGGATTAGGTTGGAAATTGTGTTTTGGAGTCCCCACGGACATGACCACGAGTCGTGGTTAGTCCCTATGACTCGTTGAGTCAGTCGTGGTCAAGGGATATTAAAAGATGAAGGTCGAGTGGCAGTGTTCCCTACGAATGGACCGAACGAATCGTGGTTAGATGCCACGATCCGTTAGGTTGGTTGTGGTCAACAGTGATTAGGATCTTGAGAATTTTGGGCAGTAAAGGTGACAAGTAGTGACCACGCGTCGTGGTCACCTGTAACGACTCGTAGGGTCCCCCGTGAGAACCCCAGACAAATTTTGGACAGTGCACACAACGATTGGAGGCCACGAGTCATGGTCCTTAGTAACGACTCGTCCAGTCCCTCGCGGGGACTGGTAATCAGTTATTTTCTGCGAATTAAGTAAGGGCTCATCCGTAATTCCTATGATCCTAAGGCCTAAACTATGTCGTTTTAAGCTATAAACAGTGAGTATTAAGAGGGTCAAGTTCATTCTAGACTATTCCTACTCATGCATGCAAACTTAGAGAGCTAAGGAGGTGATCAACCTTAATTACTTTAAATTTTTCCTCAATTATTATTGGGAAATCAAGGGAGTGGTGAAATTAGTCCATCTCAGGTACGTAGAATTATGAATGGGTGAATTTGTTCACACCCATGCCCAATTTCTCCCTAATTCATGAAATTCATTGATAATTTTATGGGGTTTTATCCCAATTCTTATGAAATCCTTATGATCTACTTATAGGTTAATTCCTCTCATGTATAAATTCACGTTTTACGAATCATGGAAAGATTTTACAACTATTTAATTATAAACTTATGCATTTAAATCTCTACAAAACTATGCCCAATTGTGCATGTTTTATGGAAGTTCAAGTTATGATTCTACTTTGATGTTGATGTTTATTAACCCATTATGATTTATGACTTATGATATAATTTCTCTCAAATGCTCATCATGAATTTATGAATACCAAGTATATACATATTTTGCAACTATGCATGAACCTCATGATTTATGATTTATGATTTATGACTATGACCGACTCACGGGCCTTATTTCATGGCTAGTTCACTTATTTTCAAGAATGCTTATGATTGTCATGATTTACTAGTCCATGAAGTTCATGTATATATCCTATGAGAACTCTTTATGTTTTGAGAGTAGTATTTAACACCGAGTAGGTTTGGGGCCCAGGTTTAGCCCCGAGTATCAGAACTACATGCCACAATAGGTCACGATGGGACCTTCCTTGAGACTATCCCCTTTTGCCCAAATGGGCCATTCATGAGTGATATCACACCTTTTTCATGGTTATACCCTTGACAAGGTACGAACATCCTCCCGACTAGGGGCTTATAGGTCGGGCTCCATGTGTGCTCATATGGGGTATGCCGGTTATAAGAATCTCCCACCATTCCTCATGATTTATGCATGTTTATGATTATGCACTTTGGTTCAAGTCATGTTCAATAAAACCTTGAGTCTTATGTTTACATTATGGTAATTACATTATGATCATGCTATCCTACTCTTATGAACCTTTACGTATTTTAAATTTCCCATTTTACTTACCTTGCATACTCAGTACATTCCGCGTACTGACCGCATACTCTATGCTGTATCATCTCATGATACAGGCTCCGGTACTCAGACTCAGCCTCGGCCCTACCCTGCTTTCTTGAGTTAGCATCCAGTCTCTATTGGTGAATCCTCATCTGTCGTGGGCCCCTTTCTATTCAGTTATGCTATGTATTTTCTTTTTCAGACTTAGTGAGTTAGTTGGGGTCTTGTCCCATCAACTCGGCAATATTAGAGGCTTTCTCGGATAGAGTATGTATTCAGCTGTAACTCACGTGTTGTACTCAACTTTACCTTATATTTAGACTTCCACTATGTTATGTATGTTGATCTTCCGCTTTTATTGATTGATTTAGTTGTATTTTCATGCCATGGGTCGACTTGGAGTCCCTCTATCTCGACTCGAACATAGGCCCAGATCGATACACGGTACAAGGAACCCTGAGGGACTCCAACTCGACCCAGGTCTTGAACATACATCTAACTCAATCAAATAAAGTGGAAGAAACAATAGGATAACTTAACAGAAGTCCGAAATAACATAACAATAGAAATACACATGAATCTGAAGCTGATGGGACAGGCCCCCAACTAACTGACTAAAGCTGAAAACTGAAAGTACATGAAGAAAACTAATAAAGCATGGTCCTCAGAAGATGAGGACTCACCAACAAATATGGGATGCTAACTCTGAAAGGCTGGCTAGGGTCGAGGCTGAATCTGAGTACTGGAGCCTGTACCATGAAACAATACAGCATAGAGAACGCGGTTAGTACGTGGAATGTACCGAGTATGTAAGGTAAGTAAAACGGATATTTAAAATACATAAAAGTGCGTAAAAGTAGGACAACATGCTCATAACATAAATATCATAATGTAACATAAGGCTCAAGGTTTTCAAAGCATTTGTAAATTAAGCATAAGCATAATCATAAGAGAAAAACTTTATTAGACATGACTTGATCCAAAACCGTATGAACATAACCATGCATAAATCATGAGGAACAATGGGAGATTCTTATAATTGATATACCCCATATGAGAACACATGGAGCCCGACCTGTAAATCCCTAGTCGGAAGGGTGTTCATACCTCGGAAATGGTAGAACCATGAAGGGCGTGACATCACAAATGATAGGCCCATTTGGGGAAAAAGGGGACAGTCTCAATGGAGGTCCCATCATGTCCTACGGTGGCATGGCACGTAGTTCTGAGATTTGGGAAAAAACCTAGGCCCCGAACCCACTTGGTATTAAATACTACTCTCAAAACACATATAGTGCTCATAGAATAATACACATGAGATTCATGGGCTAGTTAAATCATGATAATCATAAGCATGCTTGTAAATATGTGAACTAGCCATTAGGGTAAGGCCCGTGAGTCGGCCAAAGTTATAAACCGTAAATCATGAGGCTTATGCATGCTTGTAAATCATGTATATGATTAATAAATCATAAATTAATAATTGGCATTTAAATAAATCCATATCATAACTCCTAAATCATGATGGGTTGAAGATCATCAATATCAAGATAAAATCATAACTTAATTTATCATAAAACATGTATGATTGGGCATAGTTTAATAGAGATTTAAGTCAATAAATTTATAATTGAATTAGTTATAAAATCTTATCATAATTCTTAAAATGTGAAGTAAAATATGAGAAGTAGTAACCCATAGATAGATCATTAGAATTTCATAAGATATTGGGATGAAACCCCATAAGATTTTCAAATCAAGTTTCATGAATTAGGAGAAATTGGGCATGGGTGTGAACTAATTCACCCACTCATAACCCTACATACCTGAGAGACTTGGATCCTATCACTTCCTTACTTGCCCAAGAGGAATTGAGGAACAATTGATGAAGAACCTTGGGGTTTTATGCTTAATTACCCTCTACACTCTCAATCTTGCATGCATGGGTTTTGAATAGGTTAGAATGACTTAACCTATCTTAATACACTCTGAAAATAACTTAAAATGACGTAGTATAGGACCCTAGGGCTTAGAAATGATGATAATACCCTTCATAGATTCGCACTTAAAAACTAATTGCCAGTCCCAATGAGGGACTGGACGAGTGGTTACCCCTAACAACGAGTCGTCACTTGAGTCGTGATGTCTACTGCCATTATTCCTCAAAAGGTTCCCCGCAAGGGACCCAAAGAGTCTTTATGGGTGACCATGACTCGTGTTCACTGCTCATGGTCTTCACTACCCAAGGTCACAAGTCTTGAACCCCTTATTGACCATGACTCACCCAACAAATCGTGGCACCTAACCACGACTCGTGGTGTCCAGTCGTGGGGAACACTACCACCCAAACTTCATCCTTTAATCGCCCTTGACCACGACTGACCTGATGAGTCGTGTGAACTGACCATGACTCGTCTTCATGTCCGTGGTATCCCAGATCATAATTTTTCCACTTAATTCAAATTCCTCACCACGAGTCAGTCAACGACTCGTGGTCAATCCTAACAGGTCACCTAATGACCCGTTCTGTGCTCTGGTGCAGAAATTCTATTTTTCTCCATGTCAATCCCCGAGTTTGATATTTAGACTTTTGGGGTATTACAATATATCCTCCTAGGGAACGTTCGTCCTCAAATTGAAAATGAGTCAGAAGGGAATAGGTGTGGATATCTAGCCATCATATCCGTTTTGGCTTCCCACGTAACTCCTTCAACATGCTGATTTACCCATAATACCTTGACTAAAGCTTCCTCCTTGTTCCTTAGCCACCGAACCTAATGATCAAATATTTCCACCGGAATTTCCTCATTGCTGAGGCTGTCCCTCACTCCCACACTCTCCATCGGAACCACCAAAGTGGGATCACCCAAACACTTCTTCAAGAGTGATACATAAAAATAGGATGAACGGAAGCTAATTCTGAGGGCAATTCCAATTCATATGCCACCTGGCCAACCCATTTCACATTCTTGTAGGGGAAAACTTAGCGAGGACTGAGTTTTCCTTTCTTTCAAAACTGCATCACTCCCTTCATGGGAGACACCTTCAGAAACACCTAATCATCCACCTCGAATTCTAATTCTCTCCTTCTCATATTGGCATAGGACTTTTGGCGACTTTGAGCTATTTTCAACCTGTCCCATATGAGCTAAACCTTCTCCATGGTCTCATGGACTGAATCTGGTCCTATCATCGCAACTTCACCAACTTCGAACCAACCAATAGGCAATCAACATCTTCGCCCATAGGGAGCCTCAAATGGAGCCCTCTGAATCCTAGAATGGTAGTTGTTATTGTATGGAAAATCGATAAGAGTAAAATGATCATCCCAACTACATTTGAAGTCAATCACACATGCTTGTGCTCTCAACATGTCCTCAAGAGTCTGAAATGTCCGCTCCGCTTGACCATCCATTTTCGGGTGAAATGCGGTGCTGAGCTTAACCTGAGTACCTAGTCCTTTTTGTAATGAACTCCAATATTGAGAGGTAAAATGGGTACCTCTGTCTGATATGATGGACAAGGGCACTCCATGCAACTAAACTAGCTCTCGGATGTATAGTTTGAAATAATCCTCTGCTAAATCTGTAGTTTCGACTGGTAGAAAATGAGCGGCTTTGGTCAACCTGTCTACAACAACCCAAATGGAGCCATATTGCCGGCGAGTGCGAGGCAAACCTATTATGAAGTCCATATTGATTTCTTCCTAGATCCAAGTAGGAATGCTAATATCTTGGAGCACACCTCCGGGTATTTGGTTCTCGACCTTCACTTGCTTACAGTTTGGACACTTAGCCACAAATTCCGCGATGTCTTTCTTCATGCCATTCCACCAATAGGCTTCCCGTAAGTAACGGTACATCTTGGTAGCACCTGGATTGATTGAATACCTGGATCCATTGGCCTCGTGCGACATCCGGTTTCTCAAATCATTAACATCTGGAACACATAAGCGACCCTAGTATCGATGCACACCATCTCCCCTTTTGGAGAAGATCTCTACCCTCTGATTTTGAATGGCCTTCTCTAATTGTACCAAAATTGGGTCCTCATCTTTTATAGCTTTTATATCGTCCACCAAGGGCAATTCTGATCCATTCTAAACTATAACACCGCCATCAATCGAATCAACCAAATGAACTCCAAACCTTGCAAGTCGATGCACGTCTTTCACTAGCTCCTTCTTTCCCTCATCTACATGGGACACACTTTCCATGGAGAGTCTACTAAGTGCGTCTGCTACTATATTAGCCTTTCCCGGGTTGTAGGGGACACTCATGTCATAATCCTTAAGTTGCTCCAACCGCCTCCTTTGCCGAAGATTGATATCTTTTTGGGTGAACACATATTGTAAACTCTTATGGTCCGTAAACACATCCGCGTAGACCCAGTACATGTAGTGTCTCCATATTTTCAAAGAAAATACCACCGTGGCCAATTCGAGATCATCAGTCGAGTAGTTCCTTTCATGCACCTTCAGCTGTGTAGAAGCGTAAGCTATAAATTTTCCATGCTGCATCAACACACACCTAAGTATGATCCTTGAAGCATCACAATACACCACGAACCCATGTTTACCCTCGGATAGGGTCAACACCGGCACTGAGGTGAGTCGAGCCTTTAGCTCTTGGAAGCTTTTCTCGCAAGCCTCCAACCATTGGAACTTTACCTTCTTCTGGGTCAATTTAGTCAATGGTTCCGCGATAGATGAAAATCCCTTAATAAACCTCCGATAGTAGCCAACTAAGCCCAAGAAACTTTTGATTTCTGAAGGATTCACCGGTCTGGGCCAATTCTTCACCGCCTCTATCTTCTGTGAGTCTACCTGCACACACCATCACTAGACACCACATCACCTAGGAATGCTACAGAATTCAACCAAAACTCACACTTGCTGAATTTTTCATACAATTGATATATGAACACAATCATGAACATGTCTAGATATGGCTTGAACACCCTGTTCATCAGGCCTATAAAAGTGTCAGGAGTATGTTTCAATCCAAAAGACATAACTACAAAATCATAGTAACCATACCGAGTTCTGAAGGCTATTTTCTTTATGTCACTCTCCCGAACCCAGAGCTGATGGTATCCGGACCTGAAGTCTATCTTCAAAAAGCACTTGTCACCTTTAAGTTGGTCAAATAAATCATCGATACTGGGTACAGGATACCTGTTCTTGATGGTGACTTTGTTCAATTTTCGATAGTCAATGCACATTCAAAGGGAACCATCTTTCTTTCGGACAAATAGAACTGGTGCACTCCATGGAGACTTGCTAGGTCTAATGAAACCCTTGTCTAGTAGGTCCTTCAACTGATCTTTCAACTCCTTTAGCTTGGTTGATGACATTCTATAAGGAGGAATAGATATAGGCTGCATGTTGAGTAGCAAGTCAATACCAAAGTCGATTTCCCTCTCGGGAGGAACACCTGGTAGATCATATGGGAACACTTATGCGTATTCACATACCACCGAAACTTACTAGATAGTCAAGGTCTTGGACATAGCATCCTTAACACTAACTAAATGGTACATACAACGTTTGGAAAACATCTTTCTAGCCTTAAGATAGGAAACGAAATGACCTACCAGCACAACTGAACTACCCTTTCATTCTTAGACTGGCTCACTCGAAAAGTTGAACTCTACCACACGGGTTCTACAATTAACAGAGGCATAACATGCAAATAGCAAATCCATGCGGAGGATAACATTGAAATCAGTTATGGTTAGCTCTACTAAATCTATTGAGGTGACTTTCTAAAGGACTGAAACTGGGCAACCTCTATACACCCGTCTAGCTACGATTGAATCACCCACTTGAGTAGAGATTGAGAAAGGTTCTGACAAGATCTCGGGACTGGCTCCAAAACTACTAGCCACGTAAGGTTTCATAAAAGACAAGTTAGCCCCTGGATCTAACAAAGCATAAACATGAAGGTGAAAAACTCGTAACATACCAGTAACCACATCAGGGGAAGTCTCCTGCTCCTGACGGGTCTCAAGGGCATAGAACCTGTTCTGGCATTGACTGCCAGCTGAACTGGATGAAGCACCCTGCTGGGAGGGACTTACTGCTGGAGCTGCTAGACTAGCGGTTGGTATACGGGCTCTACCACCCCCTAATCTAGACAAAGCGCAATCCATGAGTCTGTTTTTTTCTACGCCAAACAAAAATAAATAAGTAATAAAAGGTTAGAATAATTTTAATCAACCTTAATTAAAAAATTATCCAGGTTTTCCACACCCGAAACAAATGTCTGAGCCAACTAAGAACCTCCCTAGGTGATTGTTGTTGCACCTTGCATAGGCTGGGAAGGTGCGCTCTATCTGCATGCTACCCTAGCCCTCGAATCTTAAGCCTTGCTTCTCTGATCACCTCATGGTCTACATGGTGCACTAGCTGATGAAGCTCCTGGAGCAAAAGACCTGTGATAAGGCTGCTGGTGATGTCCGCCCCCCGATCTAGGCTGAGAAGTCCCATAATTATCTGTCTTGTCCCTCTTGACCTGTCTCTGCCTCTGATACACCACCTCCATCTGTTGGGCGTGTAAAAATATTCAGGGAAAATCCATGTCCTGATGCAGCATGGCAATCCTACAGTCCTTATCCAGGTAGTTTGCCACTCTATGTACATGTCGGCTCACCCAAGCCCTCTAGTCTGCCACTAACTCTAGTACATACTTGGATAAGCGGGTGAACTCTAGAGCGTACTCCTAAACCAACATGTCACCCGCTTTAGATTTATAAACTCGGATGCCTTCATTTCCCTCATCTCACGAGGGAAGAATCGATCTAGAAAGGAGGCATGAAATTCTTCCCAACTGATAGGGCCTGCTCCCACTGCCTTACTATCTTTCCACTATTTAAACCAAATATGCACAACCCTTTTCAGCTGATAAGAGGCCAAGTCAATGCACTCCCCATCTACCACTCCCATAACCTGGGTGATCTTTTGAACCTCATCAATAAATTCATGCGGGTCCTCATCCACTTTTGGCCCAAGGAACTTTGGTGGGTTTATTCTCAGAAAATCTCTAACTCGAGCTGCCGTCGCATTCCCATTTTGAGTGATATGTGCCACCGCCTGTTGATTGACGTAGGGAGTCAAAGCTTGCACTAGCATCTGTATGGCTGCCCTGAATTCAGTGTGGGCAGCCGACTTTGGTGCGTGCCCCTCATGGGCTGGTGGGGCCTGATGGTACCCCTCTCCATTGCTTTTCTCATTTCCATTTTCATTTCTCCTTCCATTTACTGTACGTGGAGGCATGATTCTGCAAACGTGTATAGTATGAGTTAGAAGAATAGATAGACATTTCATTGCACGACATGATATTATGAAAGAAGGGAACATTTCCTAAAAATTTCCTAGCCTCTTCTTCATAAGTGTGGCGCACTTCACACCCATGAAAAAAACTATACTTAACGCAGCTTTCAGAAACCCTAGGACACTTCAGAACCTATTGGTCTGATACCAAATTTGTCACGACCCAAATGTAGGCCCAGATCGAGATACGGGACAAGAAACCCCGAGGGACTCCAAGTCGACCCATGGCATGAACATACATCTAACTCAATCAAATAAAGCGGAAGAAACAACATGATAACTTAGTGGAAGTCTAAAATAGCATAACATTAGAAATACACATTAATCTGAAGCTGATTACATCCATTTTGTATGAAAAGCCTCTAAGTCTGATGAGTTGATAGGATAGGCCCCCAACTAACTCGCTAAAGCTTAAAACTGAAAGTACATAAAGAAAACTGATGAAGCATGGTCCTCGGAAGATGAGGACTCACCAACAAATGTGGGATTCTAACTCTGAGAGGCTGGTTAAGGTCGAGGCTAAATCTGAGTACCGGAGCCTGTATCATGAAACGATACAACATAGAGTAAGCAGTCAGTACGTGGAATGTACCGAGTATGCAAGGTAAGTAAAATGGATATTTAAAATACATAAAAGTTCCTAAGAGTAAGAAAACATGCTCATAACATAAATATCATAATCTAACATAAGGCTTAAGGTTTTCAAAGCATTCATAAATTAACCATAAGCATAATCATATGAAAAAAACATTATTAAACGGGACTTAAGAAAAACCGTATGAACATAACCACTCATAAATCATGAGAAACAATTGGAGATTTTTATAATCAACATACCCAATATGAGCACACATGGAGCCTGACTTGTAAATCCCTAGTCAGGAGGGTGTTCGTACCTTGCCAAGGGTAGAACCATGAAGAGAGTGATATCATACATGAAAGGCCCATTTGGGGAAAAAAGGAGAAAATCTCAACGGAGGTCCCATCATGTCCTATGGTGGCACGTAGTTATGAGAGTTGGGGCAAAACCTGGGCCCCGAACCTACTCTGTATTAAATACTACTCCCAAAATATATATAGTGCTCATAAGATAATATACATGAGATTCATGGGCTAGTTAAATCATGATAATCATAAGAATACTTGTAAATACGTGAACTAGCCATGAGGGTAAGGCACGTGAGTCGGCCAAAGTCATAAACCATAAATCATGAGGTTCATGCATACTTGTAAATCATGTATATGCTTAATAAATCAAAAATTCATAATGGGCATTTGAATAAATCCATATCATAACTCATAAATCATGATGGTTTGAAGATCATCAAAATCAAGATAAAATCATAACTCAGCTTATCATAAAACATGTATGATTAGGCACAGTCTATGTCACGCCCCTCCTTAGAGGGCATGACTGGCACCTGGTGCCCTACTAGGACCTGAACTGCTAGACTGCTGAGCCT
>JACEIK010005665.1:48036-88253 GCA_018107945.1 Datura stramonium
CTCGTGCTCAATTTCTAATACATTCGTAGATAATATGATGGTGCATTACCATGCTTAATTCCGAGCTCATTAATAGTTAATATGACAATGCGGTACCCGTGCTTAATTTCGAGTGCATTAACAGATGAAATGACAGTGTGTTACCCGTGCTTCATTCCCAGTGCATTCACAAATGATATGATGGTATGGTGCCCATGCTCAATTTCGGGCACATCTCAATTTATACCCCTGATAGAGGTGGATGATTCAGATGACTTTCTAGCTAGACAAGTTTAGGCCTTCTATCTGGCAAGACAGTTGGTGCGATTAGCCGGTCAAGCCCAAGGGGTCGGACCCTATGATTACATGGGTACTATGTACTATGTCGGTTACACCATAAACCTCCATAGTGTTTTTACTCAGTAATGTCAGATATTATTTTTAGTATACATATGAAGTTTCAAAGAAGGGAAAATTGCATGATTTTATATTTCTAAACTCTACTATGATTTTTATGCATGCTTTACCATGATTTCACATGCTCAATTTACTTCTTTAGTTCATTGTGTTATATTTGTTTTTTCCATATTATATACAGTAAAATATCATATACTAACGCCCCTCCTAGATGGGGGTGCTGCATTGTTCTATAATGCAGACTCAGCTATAAACTCTAGCAAATGAGCCACTCAGTAGGGCCAGTACAATTTAGCTTTTGGGGAGCCCCATTCTCCTTCATATAGTTGACATGACTCAGTGACGTCTAGTTGTTTTGATAGAGGTTAGGCCGGGGACCTTGTCCTGATCAATTTCAGATACTACAGTTAGTATAGGCTTAATGAACAGTCAGTTAGTGTGCCTTTAAGATAAACTCTGATTTTAACCTATGGGTCCCCTTTGTATGAAAAGTAGCTCTTGATGAATACCATTCCAGTATATTATTTTATTACAGATTTCAGATATATGATGAATATTTTTATTCACATTTAGATATTGGCTCACAGTTTCATGCTAGTTATAATGATACACTCAGGTCAAAAATGGCGTCGGGTGCCGATCTTGCCTAGGCCCTAGGCTGGAGGATGAAAAATTTTGTATCAGTGTCCTAGGTTAGTGTGTCCTAGAGAGTCTATGAAGTCATGTCTAGTAGAGTCCTACTTATGGTAGGCTACTTATATTTGGTAGGCTTTAGGATATTTAGTAAATGCTGCTCTTCTTTTCTACAATAGAAATTGTGCTATAGAGCAAGCTCTAAGAATTGAAAATCTAATCCATGAATTGCGACTAATTTCAGATTTTGGTTTGAGAATGCCTCCAAAGGAAAAGTCAACAGCCCACCAGAGGTCCAGTACTAGTGCTAGTCTATCAGCAGAAATAGAGGCTTGTGTGTTGCCTTGGACCCTAGGAATACAGACTAGATCCCAGGGTCACTTAGCCAACCACCTAGTTAGGCTATCATCCCTCCTCCTTCAATAGACCTAGTGGGGAATCTAGATTCCTTTTCTCAGCAGCCTAGTGCTTTCAATACGGAGTTCAGGGGAGCGATCTAGGTGTTCACTCGACTCATCGTAGCCCAATTAGAATTCCAGGAATCAATACCTATCCATTTTAGTTCCCGAAATTAGGCTAACCCTTCTCATATATGGGAATTTCTCAGCATGAGCTACATGGTCCAGGGTAGAGAGGACCCTTAGGACTTTATAAATGAGGTATGGAAAATCCTTCAAGTCATGCATGTCAGTGAGACAGAGTGTTGAGCTTACTTTCTATTAGCTAAAGGGAGTTACTGGTATCGTATACGCAGAGGGAGATGTCCCTTGAGGACGATGTAGCCCCAGCATTATGGGACTTCATGGAAGTGTTCATGGACCACTACCTACCGTTAGAGCTAAGGGAGGCTAGATCCCAAGAGGTCATGGACCTCAGACAGGGTAGGATTAGTGTGAGGGAGTGTATCCTCATGTTTACTCAACTGGCTGGGTTTTCTCCAAAGGTTGTCTCCACCATGAGAGCCAAGGTGTGCAGATTTGTGTACAGCCTTGGAAGTTACATAGACGGGGAGTGCACAACTTCCTTGTTGCACAAAGACATGGGCGTAGCCAGGATAATGTCTATGCCTAGTAGACCGAGGACTTAAAAATAGCCTACAAGCTAGAGAAGGGGAAACGTCAGGGGAAGAGGGATAGGTCAGCTGGCCATGACAGTGGTTACACAGAGGGTAGTAGCTGATCACGGGCAAAAATAGCATGCCCGTGATACGCTTTATAACATAAATTAGTCGTGTTGTCTAAGTTATTTTATACATTTTCATGTGATTTTATATAAATGTGAAGATATGTGCTAACATAAATGGAAGATACAAATAACCAACATGATTAGCCTTTTTGTTTTGTAGGTTTTAATGACTTTGAGGAGCTAATACATGAGTTGGTGAAGTAGAAGCTTGAAACGGAATTAACACGCGAACGTCGGGCAAAGAGGAGGCACAAAACAGCTCACCTGCGCGTCGGCACCGTGCCACGGCAAAAGTGCTGCACACAATAGCCCACCAAGGCGTTGGCAACATGCCACGCAGCAGTCGCACCCTGATGGTGTCAATCGTTGTCGCCCAGCGCAGCGTGGCCACGCGCAACGCGCGTGGCTGCGCGAGGCTGATTTTCGGGTGTTGTTCCGAGCCGCGATGCCCTCGTGGCACGGGAGGCGTGCTCCTGATACTCTCCGTGACACAGAGCCGCTCCACCGCATGTGCTAAATTACGCACGTTCCCCATTTACTCAAGTAAATAGGACCCTTAGCTCCTAATTCCATGGGGTCACAATTTTATTCGGAAAACCCGCCAGGGAGAGAAGGGAGAAGTGGGAGAACTCAGCTAGCGTTTGTCAAATTCCCTTCATCTACCAATCTCGTAAGTATGTAGTTTATGAGTAGATTAATAGTAGTGTAGAGAAGTTTTACGAACATGAATGGCTAGAACCCTTCCTCTAGGGTTGAAGCCATGGATTGGTGATTGGTGATTTTATGAAATTGTTTTGAATTAAGTTATTGATTGTTGTTTTATTTTGCATTCCGATTTGTTGGTTGTTTTTATGATTGATCACCATGAAAGCATCTTGTTAGCTTGGTTGGGATAGCTTGAGAAGGCATTACTCTAGGTCAGGACATGAGAATGTGAGGAGGAGCATGTTTGTATCTCTCGAGATTTTGTGTTTGGATAGAAATATACTCAACACCGTGCTTGGTTTACACACGGGATTTATGAAAGACCAACTGGGATGTCACATCACCACCGGGTTGTGCTAGTTGTGAGGCTAAGTTGAGTTAAATGGTTAGATGCACTTAAAGTCCTTAATCGTTTCCCCCGTAAACCACAACATAATTGATTGCCCGCGACTAGAAAATTAAACTCCTCGCCCACAATGATGCAGTGAGGCTAGATTGCCGTGGTTTAGGGAGGGGCTCGAAGACTCATGAACATGCAATTCTAATTATGTGAAATAACATTTGATGGGGGCTCCATGCTTATTCCATTGCAAATCGTATTATTGCATGATTATCCTGGTTTTAACTCTATGTTGCTCCTAAGTACTTTCAGAATATTTCCGTTGACCCAAACTTTGACTTAATTATTCTTCAATCGAAAAATGTCTAATCTCAACACTTTAGGTATTTATGATCACACCTTAAATGGATAAGTTAGAGGAATGGGTCAAGTCCCTGCGGTTCAATAATCCAAGCTTCTAAAAAGAGCCACTATATTACTTGCACGACCAGAATCATGGACGCGCCGATGTAAAAAAGAGTCACAAGTTTTGCACGACCCGTACACCCTGCGTACGCGCTCTGTGAAAAAGAGTCATCAGGGTTTTTGGCGCCGTTGCTGGGACCTGGCGAAGTTTCCTTTGATAATTTATCTGTTTTTAGTATTTTAAATTTTCCTTAAGTGTTGAGAAAACTTGGTCTTAGTTTGTCTATTTGCGTGACAGGTTGTCCCGCCTGTCGGGCTAGAAATAGAGAGCTTGTGGAACCGTTGATTGAACCGTGTAACGTCAACCATTTGTGAAGGAGAGTAGCTCTAGAGCAAAAGCTGAAGAGACTTCAAGAAAAGGTACAACAACAACCACCAAGGGGCAAGCACGTATGTCATCGGAAGCAATGGCACAAGAAGACCAGTTCGCAAGGCGGGCAAGCATCCTACCAGCGACTTCAATGTGACCTCTAGCATTCGAAACCGGAGCATGGAGGGAACTTGACCTTAAACAGAACATGGTGCAAATGTTATACTCTAGTGGTCAGTTCACTGGAACGGCACATGAGGACCCGCAGCAGCACTTACGTGAGCTTTTTAGAGATTAGTGACACGCTTGTCCCCACCGGCGTGTCCACAGATTATGTCCGCTTAACCCTCTTCCCATTTTCACTATTGGGAGAGGCGAAAAAGTGGCTGAAGGCCGAGCCACCGAACTCCATAACTTCAGGAAATGACTTGGCTAGGAAGTTCCTTATCGCATTTTTCCTTCGAGAAAAACCTGGCAGTTGAAAAGTGAAATACCTACAGCGTAAGCCCGATGAGAACTTATATTAAAGGACTTCAAATTGAGAAGAAGTTAGAGAAAGGGAGGAATAGAGTGGAGGATGTATCCTAAACAGCAGAAGAAAAAGGAGATGGTTCTCAAAGAGAACCTGTGTATGAGGATGTCTTAGGGTATAAATACCCAATGCCGTGCCACGACGAAAACATCGCCGCTTGGGAGGCAACCCCGGCACCTCAGGTACGATTTGTAATTTTGATTTTCGTTTTGATTTTGTTATTTATTTGTTTGTTTTTGGTGGTTAGGCACAGAGGGGAAGTCCGAGTACCTCGCAGGAGGAAGCTAGTAAGCATGGAAGAGGTAAAAGTAGGCCTGACCACCCACTTGTGAATGTTGAGGAAAAACATGTTATTAGCTAGGCCTAAAGGCTCAGGGAGTATTTTCACCCTCTGTAAATTTAAAGTGGATGCTATGAGGACATAGCATGATTTAAGAACATAATCAAGATAAAATTAAATTTAAAATTTTTGTGTTTAACAAGTTGTCTGTGAATGTAATGCTTGTGTAAAAAATTGGAAAAATTTGAAATTTTCTATGTAAGGCAAGCATGACTTCATCACCCGTTGGTTTTTCTTTTCGATTCTTTTCCGACGGGGGGTCTTTGAACGAAGAATAAAATTTTTTATATTTTATATATATATATATATATATATATATATATTATTTGTCTGTATATAATGTTTTAGTCATCGTTAGGGACTATTTCCGACGACGAATGGATGACGACCGTCTTGTGAAAAATTAGTCGATAGGATGTCGGGTTTTTGAAACCATAGCTAATGGACGCTGCTCTTCTTGTTGTGTGCTATATGATTGTAAGATGCAAGTATGTTCAAAGGTTGAAGCATGCAAATGTATAACATTGTTTGAGACACTTAGGCTCTTGAATTTGACTCAATATAATTGAAGCTTAATTTGAATTCTTGTGATTAGCTGAGTAAGAGTCTGCGAATGTGTCTTGAATTGAGCATGTGCCATGAGTGTAAGGTTTTGAGTATTCTAAGGTCATGGTTTGTCTAGAACTTGCCCGGTGTATATGAAGCTAAATGAAGGATGTGAATTGTAGGAGATGATTTAGGCATTTCTTTGAATGAACCTAATTTTTATCCCTCGTTTTACCTACCTTGAAAATTAATCCTGCTTAGCCCCGTTGAGCCTTGAGCCTATTCTTTGATAGCCGCAACATGTTTACTTTTCTTTCATTAACCTTGAATTTGACCCAAAGCTCCTAAGCGCTTGAAGAAGAAAAAATCTGAAAGAGTAAAGGAGTGAGAAGAAGGAAAAGAAATGAAAAGTAGCAAGTTGTAGAAGTTGAGAAAGGACAAAGGTGCAATTGTTGAAAGTGGCCGATCACTATTAAGGAGTAAGAAAACAAAGTAATGAAAAATTATTTATAGAGCTCCTACTGACAAGTCCAAAGTGCCTAAATAAGGGGGAAACAAAAGAGGAAAAAGAAAATTACCAAGGATAAAAAGGTGAAGTAAGGGAAGGAAGTTTGGGCAATGAGGGCTGATGTATTAAAGCGCTTAGGAAAGATAGTCACTACTTGCCATAATAGTACCTACCTATACCAGCTACATTACAACTCTTACAAAGTCCTACTTATCTTACATTCATACATCCTCAAATTAGTGGAGTAAAACACTAAGGCAAGCTTATTGGTCATGACATGATGCATGTGAATTCTTTGTGAGAGTGAGTGTAATTCGATTCATGTACCCACACATGTTGGGATGTAAAAATTGTTTTTGCATGTGAAATTGCAACTCTTTCCATGAGGGCACGTTTAATGAAGGGAAAATTCATGTGGGATTTCTTAATCAGTTGATTGGCATGAGTTTGCTAAGCGTGAGAGCTTCCATTCTTTGAGGTTAAGAGGTCTTAACATAGTTGTATTTCATTTCATTAATTTAATTTTGCATGCTCTATTTGTGTTTTTGTATCTTACGTAATCACTATAGTCGTAGCTTGAATTATTCTGCTAAATTAGTTATGTGGGAGTCTCCATATGTATGATATGTAAAAGGTTGTTCGAGGAAGAACAAGGCGTTAAGTGTGGTTGTGATCACTGGGCAAAAATAGCATGCCCGTGATACGCTTATAACTTAAATTAGTCGTGCTGTCTAGTTATTTTATACATTTTCATGTGATTTTATATAAATGTGAAGATATAACCAACATGATTAGCCTTGCTTTGTAGGTTTTGATGACTTTTTGAGGAGCTAATCCATGAGTTGGTGAAGTAGAAGCTTGGAAACGGAATTAACACGCGAACGCTTCTGCAAAGAGGAGGCACAAAACAGCCCACTCGCCGGCAACGCAGGCCACGGCAGGCGTGCTGCACACAACAGCCCACTGCGCAAGGTCTGCAACGTGCCACGATAGGCAGGTCGCACGACAGGATGGTGTCAACATCGCCAAAGTAGCGTGCCACAAGCCAACGCGGTGGTGCCGCCGTAGGCTGATTTTCTAGTGTTGTTCCAAAGGAGTTGCATGCCTCCGTGTCACTTGGTATAAAGGTTCAAGGATGGCACCCGGTGACACGGAGACGTTCCATGACAGGCTAAATTACGCACGTTCCCCATTTACTATAAATAGGACCCCTTAGCTCCTAATTCCATGGGGTCACGATTTTATTCTCGAAAACCGCCTAGGAGAGAAGGGAGAAGTGGGAGAACTCAGCTAGCGTTTGTCAAATTCCCTTCTCATCTACCAATCTCGTGTAAGTATGGTTTAGGAGTAGATTAATAGTAGTGTAGAGAGTTTTATTTAACATGATGGCTAGAACCCTTCCTCTAGGGTTGCCGTATGGATTATGATTGTGATTTTTATGAAATTATTTCTGGAATTAAGTTGATTGCTGTTTTCGTCTTGCATTCTCGATTTGTTGGTTGTTTTTATGATTGATCACCATGAAAGCATCTTTGTTAGCTTGGGTGATAGCTTGAGAAGGCATTACCTAGGTCAGGACATGAGAATGTGGGGAGCATGTTTGTATCTCGAGTAGATTTTGTGTTTGATAGAAATATACCTAACACCGTGCTTGGTTTACACACCAGGTTTATGAAAGACCAACTCAGGATGTCACATCACCACCGAAGAAGTAGTTGTGAGGCTAAGTTAAAGTTAAATGGTTAGACGCACTAAAGTCCCTAATCGTTTCCCGTAAACCACAACATAATTGATTGCCCGCACTAGAAAATTAAACCTCGCTCACAATGATGCATAAGAGGCTAGATTGCCGTGTTAAGAGGCTCGAAAGACCATGAACATGCAATTCTAATTATGTGAAATAACAACGATAGTTCCATGCTTTATTCCATTGCAAATCGTATTATTGCATGATTATCCGGTTTAACTCTATGTTGCTCCTAGGTACTTTCAGAATATTTCGTTGACCCAAACTTAGACTTAATTATTCTTCAATCGAAAATGTCTATCACCGACACTTTAGATATTTAAGATCACACTCAAAATGGATAGTTAGAGGAATGGGTCCAGTCCCCGTGGGTTCGACAACTGCTCCTGCAAAAGAGCCACTATATTACTTAATGACCCGTATTAGCTCTGTGGACGCGCCGATGTGAAAAAAGAGTCACAAGACAGCCCGTATTCTGGCAGAGGTCATTTGTACCGACTCCATTAACAATCAGAACATCACCCCAAGGGTTCAGGAGCGAGCAACGAGGTTAGCCTAGCTAGCAGGGGTCAAAGCTTTGAGTCCTATTCACTAGCCAAAGGCGACTTAAAGCATTCCACCATACTGTGTTCTCAGGCAAAGATGTACAGGAAGAGGCACCCTAGGAAGTGTCGATTGGGAATAAGAGAATGTTTCGAGTGTGGGAAGCATGGCCACTTCTAGAGGGACTGTGTATTATACCCCGGAAGCTCAAAGATTGGACTCGGGAGTTGAAACAGAAAAATTGATGTTGTGCTTACAGGGATGAGTCATGAGACGATCGTAAGGAGACCTCACCGCCGTGGCTCGTGGGGAGGCCCGTGCAAACGAGTGAGTTCCCTATGAGTGAGGGGAATGACTCGTGGTCAGCCACCATGAGTCGCCATGTCAATCGTGGGGTGGAGTTGACTTTCTTCAGAAGGCTGACCAAGGTATCTAACGCATTGGACCCCATGAGTCGCAGTCTGTCCCAACGCACTGCGGAGGTGAGTCGTGAGCAAGTAGGATGATTTTCATTGATGTTAGGAAGTGTACTTGACGGGAGAGGTGACCACGAGTCGGTTACTGGGGACGAGTCATTAAGTCTCAAGTACGAGCCCCAGCAATTCAGCTTAACCAAAGGCACTTGACAGCAACTCGATCGGGTCGCTGCCCGCCCTAATCTAATCCTTAGGTCACCCATTAGGGTCACCTCGGCGTTGTTTTCTGCGAAATTAGTAAGGGTCTTTTCATAATTCCTAAGCTCCTAAGATCTATACCGTGTCATTTATTGCCTGTTTTAGTGGGTTTTTAGCAGGGAAAACCTATCCTAAGACATTACCTTATTCATGTAGTTTGAAGGCTCAAGAGGAGGTTCAGGTCAAATCTCAAGGTTTCCAATTGAATCTAGTTGGAGCAATTATAGGGTGTTAGAATTCACCATTCCTAGGTATGTAAGGCCACATGGTTCTTCTCCACACCCATGCCCGCGATCCCCTATCAAAATGTGATTGTTGTCTATGATCAAGTGTGGGGTTTTTTCCAATTGTATGATTCCTCAATCTCTATACATGGGTAATGATTTAAATTGATTTTATATTGATGATTTATGAATCTTGGTCGGATTCTAACTTGTTTCCCTTATAAAACAAATTTTCCAAAATTTTAATCTAAACGCCCATGGGTGAAGAGTTCATAAAGGAAGAGATTTTGATAAATGTGTGATGATGATGATGAAAGCATGTATAAAAATTACCCATGATTATGTAGTTACTTTCATGAATTGATCAGATCCAAGTATGATAGAGCTTTGGGTAATGCCCATGTCGATTTAAAGTTATGATTATCCTCGACAAAAGCTACCACTGCTTTAAGTGAATTTTCCCAACTTTTATTATAAATTCTAGCTTTGGTATGTTGAGTAAATATTTCTATATGTAGCTTACCACATGATTTGGAATGGATTCTCCCACCTATGATTGAGCTTGTGGTATGTTTTGAAATAAAATTTCTCATATGCGTGATATCATAATTGAGATGTAGGTCATTATTGAGCTTTGTCAATATGAAATGCTGGTTTCATATCCGTATGATGTCTAGTCTATGAATAATTTCATTATGAGATTTGTCAATAGATGATCTCGGCATGTAATAGCATGCCGAGTGATGCTTTATACCTTAATTTAGTCTTGGTTATCTAATTAATTATATACATTTTCATGTAATTTTATATAAATGTGAATACATGTACTAACCAACATGATTAGTCTTTTTTTTGTAGGTTTTAATGAATTTGAGGGGCTAATCCATGAGTTGATGAAGTAGAGGCTTGGAATCGAAATTAAAACGCGAACATCGGAAAGGAAGATGCACGAAACAGCCCATCTGCGCGTTGGCACATGTCACGGCAGTAGGTTGGGCAAGCGCACAAATTTCACCCGCGTTGGCAACGTGCCACGGCAGAAGGTCGCGCGACCAAGGCCTCAGCGCGCCAGCCAATGCGGCAAGGGGCTGCCTAGGGCCGATTTTTGGTGATCTCCCCGAGAGCCTCCGTTACCTCCGTGTCATGAAGGCAGTGCTCCGCGATACACTCCGGTGACACCTGTTATCCCATGACGTAATTGAAATTGTGCACGCTTCATTTACTATAAATAGGTCCCTTAGCTCCTAAAACCAATTGGTCACGATTTTATTCTGGGAAACCGTAACGGAGAGAAGGGAGAAGTGGGAGAACTCATTTAGGTTTGTCAAATTCCCGTCTCATCTACCAATTCTGTAAGTATGTTAATTTAGTTGTAGTTTCTTGTACTTTTATTTAACATGAATGAAGTTAGAACCCTTCCTCTGTGGTTAAAGCCAAGAATTATGATTGTGATTTTATGAATCGTGTTGGTCTAAGTTATTGATTGTTGTTTTGTCTTGCATTCTCGTGATTGTTGGTTTTTTTTTTATGATTGATCACCATGAAAAACATACATGTTAGCTTGGGCCTATGCTTGAGAAAGCATTTACCTAGGTCGAACATGGGAATGTGAGGAGTATGTTTGTATCTCACGATATAATTCTGTGTTAGATAGAACTATACCTAATGCCTTGCTTGGTTGATAATATGGGATTATTTAAAGATCCGACTTAGGTTTATCACATCACCACTCGAAAAAGTAGTTGCGAGGCTAAGTTGAGTTAAATTATTAGGGTACCAGAGCCCCTAATCATTTCCACTTAAACCAACTACAACATAATGAATTTCCCACGATCTAGAATTAGCATCCTCTCTCACAATGATGCAGCGAGGCTAGTTTGTCGGGTTTAGAGGCTCCTAGCCATGAGCATGCAATTTACTCATGTGAGACGACAATCGCAGCTTTCATACTTAACCATTGAAAATCATAGTAGCGCATGATTATCTAGTTTTAACTTCTATGTTGCTCCTAGAGTGAATTCAGAATATGTCGTTGACCAAAATTAGACTTAATTAAATCTCCCTCGAAAACTTCTATAACCAACCTTTCTAACATTTAAGATCATAATTGAAATAGACAGCTAGAGGAATGGGTCCAACTCTATGGGTTCGACATTCCGGTTCTCTCTAAAAGAGCCACCATATTACTTGCACGACCCGTCACTGCAAGATAAAGCGAATGGGAGCCGCCAAGTTTTTGGTGCCATTGTCGGGACTCTACCAAGTTTTGATAATTTATCCGTTATTGGTGATTTTTAAAATTTCCTTAAGTGTTGAGAAACTTGGTCTTAGTCTCGACTTATTGCAGTGACAGTTGTCCCGCCGAGCCGGCTAAAAATTGAGAGCTTGTGAACCGTGGATTGAACTCGAATGTCAAATCCATTTGCGAAGGAGAGTAGCTCTAGAGAAAAAGCTGAAGAGACTACAAGAGAAGGCACAACAACAACCACCCGCGGGACAAGCACAATTGTCATCGGAAGCAATGGCAGCGACCTGTTCATGAAGTGGAAATCCCATCAGCGACGAATGTGACTCTAGTATCCGTAACTGAGCCCGGGAGGGAACTTTTGAGCTTAAAACTTAACATGGTGCGCTCTGTTACATTCTAGTGGTCAATTCACTAGGATGGAACATGAGGACCCGCAGCAGCACTTACAGAGCTTTTTAGAGATTAGTGACATGTTTGTCCCACCGCGTGTCCACGTATTATGTCCGATCGACCCTTCCCATTTTCACCGTTGGGAGAGGCGAAAAGTGGTTGAAGGTCAAGCCACCGAACTCATAACTTTATTGAATGACTTGTTCAAAGGTTCCTTATCGATTCTTTCCTTCGTGCAAGACTGCAAAGTTGCTATGAAATACCCGCTCAAGCAGAAGCCCGATGAGAACTTGTATATGGCTTGGGAAAGATTCAAGTCATTGTTGAGAGACTTCCCCCATCACCAAAGAATCAAATAAAGTGTCGTCCATACCTTTGTAGAAAGTCTAGACCCACACACAAAAATATTAATCGACTCGCACTGGTGGGCAAGCCTTGAGAAGACATATGATGAGTTGTATACTTTGTTGAACAGAATTGCTCAAGGAATCCAGAGGCACAAATGAAGTCAATGAGCGTGAAAGAGATCGGGGGTTGATAGAGGTTGATGGAATGAATTCCTTGGCAGCATAGTTAGCTTGCCCAAAGATCGTATTGATGACTCGCCTTAATAAACTCTGGCATGAACCAACACCAAGGCCAGGTTAATGCAGTGCAGCAAGCTCCGAAAGGTGTGAAATTTGGTGGTAATACCGGGCACAATGCAGAATCTTGTGGAGCCAATTCGTAATCCAAATTTTGTTGGTAATTTGTACAAGAATCAAAAATTTTGGAAACAACTCCAACAGAAATTGACAGGGCCACCCGAATTTTTCTTGGGGTGGAAACCAAAAGCAAGGTTATCAAGAAATTTCAACAACAGTATCAGCAGAATAGGCAGAATGATGGTCAAGCGAGCAGCAAAGATTGAGGAAACACCGCAGAAAATTATGGAGACCCACCGCATGAATATCAAAGCAGGATGGCAAATGAGACTTAATGAATCGAAAGTAGCCACCCGCAATCTTGAAAAACAAATGGGTCAGATAGCAGCTCCTCAAAACATGAGATCAGCAGGGGGAGTACCAAGTGACAATAGATCCTAACCCCCGCTAGATCAATGCCATCTGCCTTAGAAGCTTGTGCGCTTAGCCGATGCAGAGCCCAAAGAGCTAAGAAAGGAGGTGCAACCGGAGTTGGTTAGACCAGGACCATCCACCGACATGGGAGTAAATCAGAGTGTTGGGCAACAAAATGCGCAACCTTCATTGCAGCCAGCACGAGACCACACCACCATTCCCTCGTGAAATTCAAAAGAGCAAGGAGGAGGAAATGTTTCAAAAGTTCTTTGAGAGTTTCAAAGAACTTCATATAAATTTGCCTCTTATTGATGTCTTGGTAGGGAATGCCCATGCTAAATACTTGAAGGGACGTGATGGCGAACAAAGTTAGATTGGGGATCCGTATCGTAGCACCGATTGAGGAGTGCAACACAGGTATTGAGCAAAATGCCAGTGAAGCTCAAAGACCCGTGGAGTTTTATCCTCCCCATACAAATTGGTAAAGCTGAGGTGCTACGAGCTTTGTGTGACTTAGGGGCAGCAGTTAATCTAATGCCCCTATCCTTATTCAACACCCCGGGGTTGGGAAAACCGAGGCCGACAAGGTTGATGTCCGTGTACTGGCCGACAAGTCGCGAGTGACACCCGATGGAATTTCACAGAGGACCTTCATCAAAATAGGTAAGTTTATTGTACCTGCTAATTTTATTGTCTTAGATTTTCAGGTTGATGACCAGTACCCCTGGATCTTGGGACGGCTATTCTGGCCACCGGAGGAGCGGTGATTGACTTGAAAGTTATGGACCCCGAAATGAGGGTTGAGGATGAAGAAGAACTCTTCCGCCTTTACCAAGAAATGAACCCATCCGCACACTACAAAAACCTTTGTCAGGTTAGTGTGTTGTCAGCTGATGAGTGGGGTGGAGGATTCCACAGGTGCACGGCCAAAGGCAATGTCAAGTGTTCAGCCCAAGTCCTATAGAGGGCTTCAAATTGAGAAGCAAGGGAGAAAGAGAGGAACAGAAAGGGAGGTTGTTTCCTCTAAACAAAGAAAAAAGAAAAGGAGAGCCCTCGAAAGAGAACCCAGGTATGAGGAGGTCCTGAAAGGACAGTCCACGTCGTGCCACGACGTAAAATAAGGCGCTGCTTGGGGAGGAAACCCAAGGTACCTGCCAGTACAATTTGCTAATGTTGAATTTGTTTGTTGATTTTGTTATTTTCGATTGTGTATTGTATTTTGCGGAAAGTTACACAGATGGAGGGAAGTCTGAGTACCGAGAAGGTGGAAGCTAAAGAGAATGGAATAGAAGAAGTGTGGGGGTTGAACACCCACCAAAACTTGAAAGGAAAGCATGCTTTAGTTAGCATAGAGGCTCGTGGAGTATTTCATCCTTTAATGTTAATTTGATGCTATGAGGACATAGCATGATTCAAGTGTGGGGTGAGGAAAATTTCAAATTTTTTGTGCTTAACAAGTTTTGTTGAATGTAATGCTTATGTGATATTTGGGGGAGAAATTTGAAAAATTTGTTATGAGTTAAGCATAACTTCATTACCCATTGATTTTTCTTTCGAATTTCTTTTCCGACCTGGGGTCTTTGAACCGAAGAATAAAATTTATTTTCTTCTTTCTTTTGTATGTATATAATGTTTTAGTCATGACTTAGGGATCAAGTTTCTGACTTATGGATGGATGACGACTCATCTTGGAAGAAAATTAGTCGATGTGTTTTGGGTTTTTGGAACCATAGCTAACGGATGCTTGATGTTCTTGTTAGGTGCTATACCCGATTGTAAGATGCAAGTATGTTCAGTGTTGAAGCATGCAAATGTATAACGTTGTGTGAGACACTTATTCTTGAATTTGACTCAATATAATTGAAACTTAATTTGAATTCTTGTGATTAGCCGAGTAAGAGTCTCTGTTGAATGTCTGAATTGAGTATGTGCCGGAGTGTAAGGTTTTTGAGTATTCTGTGCTATTGTGGATGTTTAGAACTTGCCTGGTGTGATTGTTAAATGAAATGAAGGATGTGAATTGTAGGAAATGATTTGTGCGCTCGCTGAATGAACCTAATTCTTTATCCCCTCATTTGCCTACCTTGAAAAATTTATCCTAGTTAGCCCCATTGAGCCTTGAGCCTATTCTTTGATAGCCGTAACATAAGCTTAACTTTATATTTCATTAGCCTTTAATTTGATCCAAAACTCTTAAGCGCTTAAAGGAAAAATCTGAAAAAGCAAAGGAGTGAGAAGAATGAAAAGGAAGGAAAAGTAGCAAGTTGTATGAAGTTGAGAAAGCATTAAGGTGCACTTGTGTGAGTCGGTTGATTATTAGTAAGGAGTAAGAAAACAAATTAATTAAAAGTTATTTATAGAACTACTAATAAGCTAAAAGTGCCTAAAGAAAGGGGGAATAGAAGAGGAAAGAAAGCCGAAAAGGAGAAAAAGGTGAAGTAAGGGAAAGGGAGTTCGCAACGAGGGCGTGATGTACTAAAAGCACTTTGGAAAGATAGTCACCACATCGTCATAATAGTACCTACCCGTACTTGAGTTACATTACAACCTAAAAAGTCCTACTTGATCTTACATTCATACATCCTAAAAATTAGTGGAGTAAACACTAAGGAAAAAGCTTATGGGTCATTACATGATGCATGTGAATTCTTGTGAGAGTGAGCGAAGTCTATTCATGTACCCAATACATGTTGTGATTAAAAAGTTGTTTTTGCGTGTAAATGGGTAACCTCTTTTCCTGAGGGCAATATGCGTTGAATGAAGGATAAATCATGTGGGATTTCTTAATTAGTTTATTTGCATGAGTTTCAAGATTGAGAGTCGATTCTTGAGGATAAGAAGTCTTAACATAGTTGTATTTCATTTCAATGATCAAATCGTGCATGTTCTATTTTTAACTTGTTATCTTAAATAATCATTATAGTCGTAGCTTGAATTATCTTGCTAAATTAGTTATGTGTGAGTCTCCACATGCATGAGGTGTAAAAGGTTGTTCGAGGATCTAACAATTTTAAGTGTGGGGTTGTGATCTCGGCATAATAACATGCCCGAGTGATGCTTTATACCTTAATTTAGTCTCGCTGCTATCTAATTAATTATATACATTTTCAGTAATTTTATATAAATGTGAATACATACTAACCAACATGATTAGTCTTTTTTCTGTAGGTTTTAATGAATTTGAGGGACTAATCCATGAGTTGGTGAAGTAGGAGGCTTGAATCTAATTAAAACGCGAACGCCTAAGAAGGAAGACGCGCGAAACAAACACCCGCACGTTGGCAACGTGTCACGGTAGGCAAGTTGCGCGCAATGTACCCCACCTCGCGCTATAACGTGTCACGGGCAAAAGTGTGTCAAGTAAGGACTACACAAGGCCTCCTAGCTGCTGCCCAGGCAAAGCCGTGACACGCCAACACGGCAAGGCTACCTAGGGCCGATTTTTGGTGATTTCTAGAGAGTCTCCGCGTTACCTCCGTGTCACGGGAGGCAAGGTTCGTGATACACTCCGTGACACGGAGCCATCACGCAAAGCAAATTGTAATGATTTTCATTTACTATAAATTAAGCCCTTTTAGCCTTGGAAATCCAATTGGTCAAGGTTTTATTCGAAAACCGCCTATGGTGAGCGGAGAAGTGGGAGAACTCATTTAGGGTTTTTCAAATTCCCTTCTCATCTACCAATTCTTGTAAGATGTTAATTTGTTGTAGTTTCTTGTAGTTTTATTTAACATGAATGGCTAGAACCCTTCCTCTAGGGTTAAAGCCATGAATTATGATTATGATTTTATGAATTTGTGTTGGAATTAAGTTATTGATTGTTGTTTTGTCTTGCATTCGATTTGTCGGTTTTTTTAATGATTGATCACCATGAAAACATACACGTTGGCTTGGGCATATGCTTCAGAAAGCATTTACCTAGGTCAGAACATGAGAATGTGAGGAGCATGTTTGTATCTCACGATATAATTTTGTGTTAGGATAGAGATATACCTAATGCCTTGCTTGGTTGATAATACGAGATTATTTAAAGACCGACTTAGGTTTATCACATCACCACTCGAAGAAGTAGTTGTGAGGCTAAGTTTAGTTAAATGATTAGGTGCACGAGAGTCCCTAATCATTTCCACATAAACCACAACATAATGAATTTCCCACGAACTAAAATTAGCATCCTCTCTCACAATGATGCAGCGAGGCTAGTTTGTCATGTTTAGAGGCTCGAAAGGCCATGAGCATGCAATTCTAATTATGTGAGACGACAATTGCAGTTTCACACTTAACCCATTGCAATTCGTAATAGCGCATGAATTCAGAATGAATTCACAATGAATACACAATGAATTCTGGTTTTAACTCTATGTTGCTCCTAGAGTGAATTCAGAATATGTCGTTGACCAAAATTAGACTTAATTAAATCTCCCTTGAAAACTTCTATAACCAACATTTTAAGTATTTAAGATCACACTTGAAATAGATAGTTAGAGGAATGGGTCCAGCCCCTGTGGGTTCGACATTCCGGTTCTCTAAAAGAGCCACTATATTACTTGCACGACCCGTACACTTGCGGTATGCGCGAATGGAGTCGTCAATAGACAATATTGAGCTTCGTTTCATATGATGTTGAGTTATGCATGATTTCATGTCGAGCTTCGTCAATAGATGATGTTGAGCTTCGTTATATATGATCTAGAGCATTGCATGTTTTGGGAGAACAGTCTTGCACCGTGCGGGTTCAGGGTTGATTACCCTATTCCCTAGAACTACGCGCCAACGTAAGTTGATACTTTTGTATTATTGGGACCTCCCTTGTGAGCTATCTCCGGCTCGATTGGCCCTTTATCTTGATAGCGATATAATGGTAGCATCTTTAGCCCTTGCAAGGTTTTTGACATCTCTGCCCACTTGAGCATAATAGTTGGGACCACATAATCTCTATCGTGGTATGTCGGTTAAGTGATGAGTCTCCCACTATCTATGTCATTCGGTTTTGCATTTTCATTACTCATGAAGATTACTTATGCATGCATGTTCAAAAAGTAAGGTTTGACTCATTGTTCAGCTTTTGATATAAATGTTATGTTTTAGCTTTGAGTCATTCGAGTCAGTCATGATGTTCTAAAGCTATGCATGAACATGTTATTATAAGTGTATGATTTCAGAATGAATGCATGTAGTCTTATACTTACTCTTAAAAGCTTATGATATATATGAATGGTTTTAAATTATTTATGTTACTAAAGAGGTTTTACTTACCTTGCATACTCGGTACATTCCATGTACTGACCGCATACTTTCTATGCTACATCGTTTCATGATGCAGAATCCGGTTCTTAGGTTCAGCCCATTCGTAGTCGCTCATCTGAGTTAGCACTAGCATGATTGGTGAGTCCTTATCTTTTGAGGACTAGACTTTCAGTTACCTTGGATGTATTTTTAGTTTTAGTATTGTTGAGCTAGTTGGGGGTGTTGTCCCTTCATCTCGTCTAGATTAGAGGCTTATCAGACTTAGACATGTATTCAACTTTAGACGTTCATTCTGTTGTTATGTTAAGTTAGACTACCGCTGAGTCTATAATAATGTTTTCTTCATTTTTATTGAATGAGTTAGTGAATGTTTATGCCACGGGTTGACTTGGGGTCTCTCAGGGTCCCTTGTTCCGTGTCTACGATCTGAGTCTACGCTCGGGTTGTGACAAACTTGGTATCAGAGTCATAGGTTTGATGTGTCCTAGGGAGTCTGAGAGCCGCGTTAAGTAGACTCTTTTTCATGGGTGTGAAGTGCTCCATAATTATGACAAAGAGGCTACTAGACGTTTTAGGAAATATCCCTTCTTTCATGATCTATGTCACGCGATGAAAAGCCTATCTATCCTCCTAATTCGTGCTATTCGCGATTGCAGTACCGTGGCTCCTAGAAGGATGAATGGAAGGAGAAATGGATGTGGTGAAGGGTATGAGGATGGAAACAGTCATGAGCATCAGCCAGCCCCACCGATTCAGGAGCCTCAGGCACCGGAGCAAGCCGCTCATATTGAGTTCCAAGATGCCATTCAGATGCTTGCGTAGGCCTTGACCACTTAGGTGAATCAGCGGGCCATTGCACATGTTCCTTAAAATGGCAATGCAGCGGAGAATTGAGTCAGGGACTTCTTGAGGATGAACCCGCCGGAGTTTCTGGGGTCCAAGGTAGATGAGGACCCGTATGATTTCATTGATGAGATTGTCAAGATCACCCAGGTTATGGGGGTGAATAGTGTTGAGTGCGCAGAGTTGGCCTCCTACCAGTTGAAGGGGGTCGCGCATATTTGGTTCCATTAGTGGAAGGATAGCAGGGTCGCGGGAGCAGGTCCGATCACATGGGAGGAGATTCAGGTTGCATTCCTAGATCGATTCTTCCCTCTAGAGATGAGGGAGTTAAAAGCAGTCGAGTTCATGAATTTAAAGCAAGGAAGGATGACTGTTCAGGAGTACACCCTTGAGTTCACCCGCCTATCCAAGTATGCCCTAGAGTTAGTGATCGATCAGCGGGCGCAGGTGAGCAGATTTGTGCATGGTATAGCAGGATATTTGGATAAGGACTGCAGGACAACTATGCTCCATCAGGATATGGACTTCCCTCGCATTGTGTTTTACACTCAGCAGATGAAGGCGGCACATTCGAGGGAGAGGGAGGCTAAGAGGGCCAGGACTGAGGACCACAGATCTCTCAACAGAGGTCTAGTGGTGGGCACCGATAGCAGACCCACCAGAGATCATCAACCCTAGCATCTTCAGCGCTGAGTGTTCCATCTAGGCCTAGAAATGATTAGAGAGGGTGAGTGTCAGGCTCGAGGGGTCATAGCAGTAGGCCTTCAAACTCCAGCATTCCATCTTGTCATAGGTGTAGCCGAGGACACACAGACCAATATTTGGCAGGGTCCGTAATGTGTTTTGGATGTGGGTAGCCTGGACACATGCTCAGAGATTGACCTGCTTTGAGACAAGATCAGGTTGGGGGCCGAGGCCCAGCTTCTAGTTTAGTAGCCCCTCCCCCACGCACAGCACATCAGGGGGCATCTATTAGCAGAGCTGGCGGACAGCGCTAGAACAGATTCTATGCCTTAGTCACTCGTTAGGAGTAGGAGCTTCACCAGATGTAATCACCGGTATGTTGAGAGTCTTTCAAGTTGATGTATATGCATTGCTAGATCCAGGGGCTACCCTATTTTTTGTGACACAATATATAGCTAGTAGCTTCGGAGTCAGTCCTGATGTCTTTTCCGATCAGTCCTTATGTCTTTTCCGAGCCCATTTCAGTTTCTACCCCAGTAGGTGACTCAGTTATAGCTAGGCGGGTGTATAGAGATTACCCGGTCTCAGTTCTTCATAAAGCCTCCTCAGCAGACTTGATAGAGCTATCCATGACCGACTTTGATGTTATTCTCAGCATGGATTGGCTATTTGCATGTCATGCTTCAGTAAATTGTAGAACCCAGACAGTAGTGTTCAGATTTCTGAGTGAGCCAGTGTTAGAATGGAAGGATAGTACAGTTGTGCCTGTAGGTCAATTCATTTCCCACCTTAAGGCTAGGAAGATGATTTCTAGGGGTTGCATGTACCATCTAGTTAGGGTTAAGGACGTGGAGTCCGAAACCCCGACTATCCAGTCTGTACCAGTAGTACGTGAGTATCTAGAGGTCTTTCCTGATGATTTTCCAGGTGTTCCTCCCAAGCGGGAGATCGATTTCTATATAGATCTTCTCCCCAACATGCAGCCTATATCTATTCTGCCTTACACAACGGCTCCAGCCGAGCTAAAGGAGTTGAAGGATTAGTTGAAGGACCTATTAGATAAGGGCTTTATTAGGCCAAGTAAGTCCCCATGGGGTGCATCGGCATTATTTTTTCAAAAGAAGGAAGGTTCCCTTCGCATGTGTATTGACTATCAGCAGTTGAATAAGGTTACCATCAAGAACAGGTACCCCTTACCCAGGATCGATGATTTGTTTTACCAACTTTAGGGTGCCAACTGTTTCTCCAAGATTGATCTCAGATTGGGGTATCACCAGCTTAGGGTTCAGGAGGGTGACATCCCGAAAACCGCTTTCAGGAATCGGTATGGTCACTACGAATTTGTTGTTATGTATTTTGGACTAACCAATGCCACTGCAGCTTTTATGGATCTAATGAATAGGGTGTTCAAGGAATATTTGGACATGTTCGTTATTGTGTTCATTGATGACATCCTTATATACTCTCAGAGCGAGGAGGATCATGCGGCTCACTTGAGAATAGTGCTTCAGAACCTCAAGGATTTTCAGTTCTATGCAAAGTTTAGCAAATTTGAGTTTTGGTTGGACTCGGTGTCATTTGTAGGCGATGTGGTATTAGGTGAGGGCATAAAAGTAGACTCTTAGAAGATCGAGATGTTAAAGAATTGGCCCAGACCGGTGAACCCATCAAATATCATGAGCTTTTTGGGCTTAGCGGGTTACTATCGGAGATTTACGGAAGGTTTTTCATCTATTGCCGCACCATTGACTAAATTGACTCAAAAGAAGGTGAAGTTTCAATTTTCGGAGGATTGTGAGAAAAGCTTCCAAGAGTTGAAGACCCGACTCACTTCAGCACCAGTGTTGACTCTACCTGAGGGTACGAATGGTTTTGTAGTGTATTGCGATGTTTCGGTAGTTGAACTTGAGTGTGTGTTGAGGAAACATGGGAAAGTGATAGCATATGCCTCGAGACAGTTGAAAGTTCATGAAAAGAACTACCCGACCCATATCTTGAATTGGCTGCGGTGGTGTTTGCTTTGAAGATATGGAGGCATTACTTGTATGGGGTCCACGTGGATGTATTCACGTATCACAATAGCCTGCAATATGTGTTCACGCAGAAATATGTCAATCTTCGGCAAAGGTGGTGGTTGGAGTAACTAAACGACTACGATATGAGTGTCCTTTACCACTCAGGTACGGCTAATGTGGTAGCGGACACACTTAGTAGGCTCTCTATAGAGAGTGTGTCCCACGTGGATGAGGGAAAGAAAGAGTTGGTGAAAGATGTCCATCGACTTGCAAGGTTGGGACTTAGATTGGTCTACTCGACCGATGGCAGCGTTGTTGTGCAAAACGGATCAGAATCGTCCTTGGTGATAGATGTGAAGGCCAGGAAAGATGAGGATCCAATTCTAGTAAAGCTGAAGGAAGTCGTTGTAAGTCAGAAGGTAGAGGTTTTCTCCCAAGGGGGAGATGGGGTGCTGCAGTACCAGGGGCGTCTATGTGTTCCAGATGTCGATAATTTGAGGGACCGGATATTGCATGAGGCACATGGGTCCAGGTGTTCAATCCATCTAGGTTCCACCAAGATGTATCATGATTTCCAGGAAATATATTGGTGGAACGACATGAAGAAGGACATTGCAGAATTTGTAGCCAAGTGCCCGAACTGTTAGCAAGTGAAAGTCGAGCATCAAAGGTCGGGAGGCGTACTTTAGGATATCATCATTCGCACTTGTAAGTGGGAATAGATTAATATGGATTTCCTTACGGGCCTACCTCATACTCACCGACACTATGATTCCATTTGGGTGGTGTTCGACAGGTTGACCAAGGCTGCACACCTGCTACGGGTCAAAACCACAGATTCAACGGATGGTTATGCTAGATTGTATATTCAGGAGTTGTCTCGAATTCATGGAGTGCCCTTGTCCATTATTTTAGACCGAGGTACTCAGTTTACCTCCCAATTCTGGCGTTCTTTTCAAAAGGGACTTGGGACTCAAGTTAAGCTCAGTACAGCCTTTCATCCGCAAACAGACGGCCAGGCGGAATGAACAATTCAGACCCTCGAGGATACGTTAAGGGAATGTGTGATGGATTTCAAAGGTAGTTGGTATGACCACTTGCCATTGATCAAGCTTGCTTATAACAACAACTATCACTCCAGTATCCAAATGGCACCATTCGAGGCCCTTTACCGGTGGAGGTGTAGGTCACCCATCGGGTGGTTTGAGGTTGGAGAGGCAACTATTATAGGGCCAGACTCGATTCATGAGGCTATGGTGAAGGTTCAGTTGATAAGGGACAGACTGAAAACTTCTCAAAGTCATCAAAAGTCGTATGCGTATGTGGGAAGAAGATATTTGAAGTTTGAGGTTGATGATTGGGTATTTCTAAAGGTATCTCCCACGAAGGGAGTCATGCGGTGCGGAAAGAAAGGAAAACTCAGTCCTCGCTATATTGGTGCCTACAGAGTTATGAGGAGAGTTTTAAGGTGGCCTATGAGTTGGACTTTCCATCAGAGTTATCTTTAGTTCACCTCGTGTTTTATGTGTTGCTCTTGAAAAAGTGCTTGGGTGATCCATCTTTAATTGTCCCTGTGGAAAGCATTGGTGTGGGAGATAGCCTCAGTTATGAGGAAATTCCAGTTGCAATCTTGGATTGTCAATTTCAGAGGCCAAAGAACAAAGAACTAGCTTTGGTGAAGGAGTTGTGGAGAAACCAGCATATTGAGGGAGCTACGTGGAAAGCTAAAGCAGTTATGATGGCTAAATACCCCCACATGTTCCCTACCGTCTCAAATCCAATTTGAGGNTTCAGTTCAGCTATGTAGTTCTTTTCGGAGGTAGTCATTCCGTCGGTTTTCAATTTTAATAATAACTATTTGCATATGACGATTGCATTTTTCTTCTTTTTTTGAGTGTTTCTGACATTTGAGGATGAATTTTCCCAAGGGGGAGATATTGTTATACTCCGGAATCTCACAGATCGGACCCGGGAGTTCAAATGGGAAAATTGGGAAATTGATGATGCAGGCACAGGATGAGTCGTGAGACGACTCATGAGGAGACCCCACGAGTTGTCAGGTGGCTCATGGGGAGGCTTGGGAAAGTGAATGAGTGAGGTCCCCATGAGTAAGGCAATGACTCGTGGTCAGCCACCACGAGTTGTCATGTCAATCGTCGGGTGGAGTTGGACTTTCTTCAGGAGGATGACTAGTGTATCTAACGGATGGGACCCCACGAGTCGTGGTCTGTCCCAAAGACTCGTGAGGTGAGTCGTGAGCAAGTAGGATGATTTTCATTGATGTTAGGGAAGTGTACTTGATGGGAGGTGACCACGATTCGTGGTCACTGGGGACGAGTCATCAAGTTCCCATTACGAGCCCCAGCAGTTCAGTCAACTAGTGCACTTGACGGACGACTCGACGAGTCGTTGCCCGTCCTGATGAATCGTCAGGTCACCCGTTAGGGTCACCTGGCAGTTTTTTCCTGCGAAATTAGTAGGGTCTTTTCATAATCCCTAAGATCTAATAAAAATTGTTTCCCAAAAATTTGAATCTAAAACGCCCATGGGTGAAGAGTTCATAAAGGAAGAGATTTTTGATAAATGGTGATGATGATAAAGTTGTTGATGAAAAGCATGTTTCAAAAATTACCCATGATTATGTAGTTGTTTTCAAAGTTAATTGATTAGATCCAAGTATGATAGAGCTTTGGGTAATTCCAATATGTCGATTTAAAGTTATGATTCTCCCCGACAAAAGCTTACCACATTGTTTAAAGTGAAATTTCCCAACTTTTATTATAAATTCTAGCTTGTGGTATGTTGAGTAAATATTTCTATACGTAGCTTACCACATGATTTGGAGTGGATGCTCCCACCTATGATTGAGCTTGTGGTATGTTTCGAAATAAAGCTTCTCATATGCCTGATTTCATAATTGAGATGTAGGTCAGTATTGAGCTTTGTCAATAGACAATGTTGAGCTTCATATATGTATGATGTCTAGTGTATGCATGATTTCATTATGAGCTTTGTCAATAGACAATGTTGAGCTTCGTTTCATATGATGTTGAGTTATGCATGATTTCATGTCGAGCTTCGTCAATAGACGATGTTGAGCTTCGTTATATATGATCTAGAGCATTGCATGTTTTGGGAGAAGAGTCTAGCACCGAGCGGGTTCAGGGTTGATTACCCTATGCCCATGAAATAAGTGTCAACGTAGGTTGATACTATTTGTTTATTAGGATATCCCTTGTGAGCTATCCCCGGCCCAATTGGCCCTTCAGCTTGATATTGATATCATGGTAGCGTCCTTAGCCCTGTCAAGGTTTTGGACGTCTCTGCCCACTTGAGTGTAATAGTCGGGACCACTTAAGATTTGTCGTGGTATGTCGGTTAAGTGACGAGTCTCCCACTATCTATGTCATTCGGTTTTGCATTTTCATTACTCATGATGATTACTTATGCATGCATGTTCAAAAAGTAAGGTTTGACTCATTGTTAAGCTTTTGATATAAATGTTATGTTTTAGCTTTGAGTCACTGGAGTCAGTCATGAAGTTCTAAAGCTATGCATGAACACGTTATGATAAGTGTATGATTTCGGAATGAATGCATGTAATCTTCTACTTACTCTTAAAAGATTATGATGTGTATGAATGGTTTTTAATGATTTATGTTACTAAAGCGGTTTTACTTACCTTGCATACTTTATACATTTCACGTACTAACAACATACTTTCTATGCTTCATCATTTCATGATATAGGATCTGGTTCTCAGGTTGAGCCAGTTCGTAGTCGCTTATCTGAGTTAGCACTTTCTTGATTGGTGAGTCCTCATCTTTCAAGGACTAGACTTTCAGTTACCTTGGATGTATTTTCAGTTTCAGTATTGTTGAGCTAGTTGGGGGTGTTGTCCCTTCAGCTCGTCCAGATTAGAGGCTTATCAGACTTAGACATGTATTCAGCTTCAGACGTTCATTTTGTTATTATGTTAAGTTAGACTTCTGCTGAGTTTATAATTATGTTTTCTTCATGTTTATTGAATGAGTTAGTGAATGTTTATGCCATGGGTTGACTTGGGGTCTCTCGGGGTCCCTTGTCCCGCGTCTACGATCCGGGTCTATGCTCGGATCGTGACACTGTCCTAGTGCAGGCCACAGGGCCAGGAGTAACATAGTGAAATCCCAAGGTATAACCCCAGATCCTTCTTATGGTACTTAGGCCCAACAGGGGCAAGGTGTGACTAGAAGTGTTTGGCAGAATCGCTTGTATGTTTTAGTAGGTTGCTAGGATCTAGAGGCATCTCCAGATATTACTATAGGTATAATAACAGTCTTTGCCTTTGATGTATATGCTTTTATGTATCCTGGATCCACTTTATCATATGTGACACCTTATGTAGCTCAGATGTTTGGGTTACAACTTAAACAACTTCATGAACCTTTTCTAGTGTCTACTCCAGTTGATTAGTCGGTAGTCACAGAGCGTGTATATAGAAATTGTGTATTCACAGTATGTCGCAGGAGCACTAGAACTGAATTGGGAGGATAATAGATGGAAGATGTTGAGCCTCTTTTTATAATTCTAAACTCATGTGAAGTGGATGGATAGGAATTTGAAGATGTTATATGGGTAACCTGCAATAAGGAAACCAGATTGCTAAGGTGATAATGGATGTGGATGAGAAAGACAATAAGAGTATAAGTTAGGCAGTGATAGCCTTAGAGGCAGGAGGAAGTTAGGAGATATCTGGGAAGAAGGCCCCACCCTGACTTGTAGTACCATGAATGTATCCCATAAGAGGGGTGCAACATGCATGAATATATTGGTACCACTACCGTGTAGAGTGATACAACTATAAATTTGTAAGGGTGATTTTTCTTTCATTGAGTAAAACATGTAAGAAGGTTTGTGATTATGTTAAGTGCAAGAGTTGCACAAAGTAAAGGAACAATAAAAAAATGATAATCTAAGACTCCCTTTAGAGGAGTCAATAAACATGGAATGGCAAATTTTGAACTAAGGATAAGATGGTACGGTGAAGTACTTAAATAGTCACATATCCCAAATGGTAAAGGACTACAAAGAGAATTGTAATGATGGAGAACCACCATATTATAATAAAATCCTAATTCTTCATCAAGATGACACTCAATCGATGTTTTACATATTCATGTCATACCTATGCCTAGACAATTTCTCAAATTCTTTCATTATCATGATGCCCATGGAAACCCTAGAATGCGAACCCTAAGAGAACAGGTGTGTGTACTAGTGCTAAACATTCTTTTAATTGAATTTATGAAACCATATTGTAACTAAGAACAAGGGTAATAATTTTCCTTTTCATGCACTTATGTCCTACCTATGCTCAGAGTGATTCCCTGTTCATACCTCATGCGATTGGTGTATGAAGTATTCATGCCTATGGTTCCATATGTAACGAGTTCCATGTAGGATGCTGATGGTATGATGAGATTCAGCGTGTTGAATGATGTTCCATTCATGGGTTATGCTTATGATTCTAAAAGATTACACTCTAATTGTTCCCTACGCTTATGGTTGCGACTTAGACTTCTATCTTATTCCTTGTTATTCATGATCATGTTATATGATAATGTCTTTTTGATGAAAAGCTTGTGTACGATTCTATGTCAGCTACATTCTACAAATCCATGATCAATGGTCAATATGCTTAGTCTATGTTAATGTTCATCCCTAATGTCTCTTATAGTTCATGCCTACAATCCTCTTTTCCTTTAACCTCATGTGTTATAGGTACGATTATGTTGATGATAGTGATGAGAGGTCTTACCTTTTCCCTTTCAATCCCACGAAACGCATGTCTTATGTTATTCTACTCCCAATTCTCAGACTCATATCTTATGTTATGCTCTCCAAGTCTGAGAGAATCCCTATTATGCCATGTCTATTACAAGCCTAAATGACCCATAGGACTCATTCCTACTACTTCTTCTAGGAATGTTATGAAATTCCTTTTGATGATAGTGTTTGTGATGATGAATGAAGGCATAGGTAAGTTTTAGCGAGATTTTCCAATTAGAAGCTTTAAAACTGTCTAAGAGGAGCAATATGTATGTTACTTATATATTTTTTCATGTTAAGCATTACATGATGCCCCGTGAGGCTTATGATGATTTTCTGGTTAGCTGGCACAGGTTTTAAATTTGGGATAACTCTATTTACAAAGGAAACTCTGCTAAAATTTTGGATAATTCAAGAGTTAAAATCTATTAGTGCACTTAACCATCATTTGAGGACGAATGATACCAAGGGGGAGATATGGTAACACCTTGTATCGTCGTACTAAGATTTAAACTTTTCTGTGTATGTGGATAAAATTGACCTAAAAATATTTTTGATAAATCTTAAGTGTTTGGAGGAGTAAATCTTGAGTTATAATGTGTTGAGGAAGTTTGGAGTTGGTTAGGAATTGAAAGATTGTTTTTTGTGACTTTCGTCAAGAATCGGTGAAGTTACAGGCTGTAGAAGGATATAAAGACCATTCCTAGCACTGTAAATGAGATACGAGAATTGGGAGCTAATGCTCCTAATCATGAAGCCACATACGGAGCGTACCTGGGAAGTATGGGCCATAGGTTGGCCATATGTGAGAAGGGAAGCATGTATAAAATGAAGAGTGAAGAGTATTTGAAGTTTATGAACAAGGGTCAACTTTAAACGAAGAGTATGTGATGTTTATGAATAAGGGTAAAATTTAAATGATCATATCATCCAATATACAATCACTTTTAGGTGTTCTACCCCTCAAATTAAATCCTATCAATCTAGTTTCTAACTCATCCAACAGTTCATCAATTGGAGTTCGAAGTAAAAGTTATGATCATTTTACTGAGACACTGTCAGCAGTTGTGAAGGACGGGCCAAGAGCGGATCATCAATTGACTTGACAGACCCTTAATTCAAAGTACGATCCGTCCTTACGAGATTTTGGTCATAAGTCAGTAAACAGTGACTGGACATAGGAGGGGGTAAAAGCACGATTTAATGGATGACCTGCCCATTGAATGTGTTGTCCGCACATTGTATTTTTAGCTGAAAAATATGATTTTCAGCCCTCTTTTTGAACACAATTTTGGATTCATTTTTTCATTTCTTCACCCGAACTCGAATCCAACTGCCCCGAAAGCTCTCCAAATGCCTTTTAGTAATGGATAAACACCTCCCATAATCTTACAACATAAGACCACAAAGTTCTCAAGATTTTGAACATCAAATCCCCTCTCTCTCCTTGAGCAAGGTCAAGAACAACTTCGAGTTTCAAGACTTGGAATATTGAGAACTCTTTTTTCCTCCAAGGTAATTAACTCTCCTAAACCCTTGCATGAGTATTATTTTCTACTCCTTAGGTATGTTTAGAGGTCAAGACTCAATGGACTGTGATAGGAAGCCATGACTTCATATTATGACCTAGGCTTAAGGTTTATTGCACTGTTTTGGTATTGAGGATGGTTGTGGTTATTTTTGTTGGAATTGTTATGGTTATGGATATTGTTAAGGGGATGTAGAAGGAGGCAGGTGTTATGACACCCCACCCATAGGAGGCTCGAATTTCTTATGCCCTTCAGGTGTTCGATGAAATGTCTCTATGACTTGAAATTCGTCACTAAGATATTGATTGTAGTTTTGATTGATAAAGTTGTTGTAGATTGACATTCTAAATGGATCGTTTCTTCATAGTATTAATTGTGAGATCAAGGATAAGGAATGTAAGGAAACTTAAAAATGTGGGACATTACGTTCTTCCCACCAACTTCTCCACTCCTACTCTCATGAAAATCTTACTAAGTTATCTTTAAGTATTGAGCTACATTTTATTATTTCATGAATAAATCTGTGAGAAACTTACATATTTGTCATGAATTCGCATAAACCTAGATCATGAGTAGATTTTATGAAGTTTTTATGAAGGTTCTCACAATAGGTTGAAAAATGAATATTTTGCCTTATGCGTAAGATTTCAGAATCTATGATATGTTTTGAAGATAATGTCATATACTTAGGACAAGGACAAACATGTTGATTTGATGAATGTTGTTATGTAATTTGGCCAAGGCCACACATGTTGATTTTGATGAATATTGCTACCATTGCTTTTGGCCAAGGCTATGCCCATGATTTATTTAAGTTGAAAAACACGACTTCAACATGAGTATGGGTTTTATGAATTAAAAATGCATGACTTAATGAAATGTTTAAACTTTTACTTTAAAGTATATAAGTGTATGTATATCAATATATCAGTTGAGCCCAAGGGCTAAGAAAAGGTCTTCAAAAAAGACATATTTACAAAATTAGAGCCTTAAGATAAGGCTGAGCTTTTAGAACAGTATTTTGTCAGACTATGAGCCCAGGGCTACTATATCTATTAGTATTTTTCAGAAATGGAGTAAATGATTAACCGAGATAACAGAGTGTCCCTAGTACAAGTGTCGAAAACTACATTTGTCAATGTTGGAGCGGTGCGGTACTTTTGCTTAATTTCAGGCACATTCACAAATAATATGACGGTGCGATACTTGTGTTTAATTTCGGATGCATTCACAGATGATATGATCATGTGGTACCTGTGCTTAATTCTGGGTGCATTAACAGATGATATGATGGTGCGGTACTTGTGCTTAATTCCGAGCTCATTTGCAGATGATATGATGGTGTCAATTCTAGGTGCATATCAATTTATATCCCCGATAGAGGCGGATGATTCAAATGACTTTCTAGCTAGACAAGTTCAGGCCTTCTACCCAACAAGGTAGTTGGTAGGGTTAGCTGGTCAAGCCCAAGGGACCAGACCCCATATTTACATGAGTACTATGTACTAATTCGGTTACACCATAAACCTCCTAGTGTTTACAGTCAATAATGTCAGATACTTCTTTTAGTATAAATTTGAAGTTTCAAAGAAGGGAAAATTTCATGTTTTATGTTTCTGAACTCTACTATAATTTTTATGCATGCTTTACTATGATTTTATATGCTCCAATTTACTTCTTCAATTCATTATGTTACATTTGATTTTTCCATCTTACATATAGTACGATTCCATATACTAACGCCCCTCCTAGCCTGGTGATATGTTGTTCTAAAGCAGCCTTAGGTTCAGATGCTCATAGACGAGCCGCTTAGTAGCCTCAACATAATTCAACTTTCTGTGAGCCCTATTCTCCTTTTTGTGGTTGATATAACTCAATGATGTCTAGTTGTTTTGATAGAGGTTAGTTTAGGTACCTTATCCCAGTCAATTTCAAATACTCTAGTAAGTAGAGGCTTCGTAGAAAATCAGTTAGTGTGCCTTTGTGTTCTGATTTGGACCTACGGGTCCCCTTTGTATGAAAAGTAGCTCTTGACGAAAACCATTCCAATATAGCATTTTTTCTTAGATTTCATATATATGATCAGTATGTTTATTCGTGTTTAGATGTTGGGTCACAGTTTCATGCCAGTTGCATAGGTATGCTTGGGCCAAAAATGACACCGAGTGCTGGTCTCTCCTAGGCCCTAAGCTGGGGTATGACATCATACGACTTTCAAAATTCATAAATCATCATATCATAATCATTGTTCATAAGAATCATTGAAATTTCTCTTTTTATAGGAAAAATCAAAGTATGTAAAATTGACACTTTTCATAAGAGGACACATGGAACTCATGGGGTAATCAAGAATAACCAATAAACATATGTTGGAACTCATGGAGCTTTGAAAACCATTCATCATATACATAACGTTCTTGATCATAACCTTAAAAATTTAAGAAGGGTTTTATGGAAAATTTCATGAAGCATAGTGTGGGGAACAAAACAAGACATTTTCCCACATGAGATAGCCTTATATACATTATCCTTGTCCTAAAAACTATCACCACGAAGCAACTATCCCTTTATAACACCAATATAATATAATTATACAAATAGGAACTACAATCAATATCTTTACGACAAAATTCAAGTCATAGAGATATTTCATCGAACACCCCAGAGGAATAGGATATTCGAGCCTCTCATGGGTGGGGTTTCCTAAGTTGAAGTGGTTTTATTTTATTTTTTTTGCCTAAGGACATGCAAAAGTTCTAAGTTGAGGGTGTTGATGTGTCATGACTTTATGGCACTTACGATGCTTAAAACTAAGAAAATATATAAATTTCGGGTATGTTTATGTAGATATAATGTGTTGTTGTTAAGTGTTGCAGGAAAACAGGTCGGGGAAGTGAAATGGGAAAAGTAAGGCAAAAATGGCACTAAATCTAGGCTGCTACTCAGGTCACGAGTCGTCATCCCAATGGACCACTCGTTCTTGGAGAATAAGTTTTGATGAGAAGAACTAGTGTATCTAACGAGTTGAAGGCACGACTCGTTACATCTGGTAACAAGTCGTTATGACGGTCGTGAATACTGGGAGGAATACTTGATGAAAACTAAGAAAGGATGTAATGAGTCGTCGGGAGACTTGACGACTAGTCATGAGTTGCTAAGCTGATCTGTCAAGTGCACTGGAGTTTTGTGTGATCAGGCGCCACGAAGGACCTAATGACTCATGACCTAACTTGATGAATCATTAGGTGACCCGTTACCATGACTGGACAACTTGCCGAGGATGAATCAATTTCACTGGCCATGACTCGTTAGGAGACCTAACGAGTCATTACTTGGACCGTTGCCATTGCCGACCTGGATTCCATTTTTAGTTAGGAAAGGTTTTATTTGGAACTATGAATACATTATTTAGATTTATTTTTGAAGTACACTTTATTTTACTACTTTTCACGTGGATTTTGGTGTTGTTAACGACCATTCTTGGTTCAAGAAACAAAGTTTGTAATTTTGTTCTTGATTTTGAGGATCAAAACAACATTGATGTTTTGTTCATCAGTTTTGGTGATTTATTCAATTCAAGTGGTTTTCTTCTGCGAATCTTTGTAAGGTGCAATTATGATTTCTTCTATATTTTGTGATTGTGATCATACAAGTATGAGTAGCTAAACCCATAACATGGGTTGTGGGAACCATGATGAATTAACACACATAGGTAAAAATACTTGGTGAATCTTGAACGGGGTATATGCATGTATTGTTTTTCCCTTCATTTTAATTTCTTCTTAACGGTTGCAAATGTTGGAAATTGCCTTATTCCTACTCACCGGATCAAGGGAGTAATGAATAGGAAAAGGGACTAACAACGGAGATTTGAGGCTATCAACCCTCATCTAATAGCTTGACCTTGTCCGGGAATAGCTAATCCGATATTAAGAGTAAGGTTAGTTAAGCATACACCCGTATACGGACCAAGTTGCGTGGTGATAAGAGTCTAGATAGGGGAACAACCATTTAGGTGAATGTAACTTACCAATATTGCATGCTAAACTCCAAAATAAATCACTAGTATACACCCCTTGTGGTTATGAAGTCATGGGGAACATAATCCTAGTCACTTTGTTGATTGAATACAACCGAAATTAACTTAATCATCTACTAGTCTTTACTCTTGTTTATTATTTTGTGTTTCAAACATTCCCCCTTAGGAAATAAGTAAGCCAATAGTATTAGCTAAACACATTAACCAAAGTTCTCATCATATTCCTCGTGGGATTCGAACCCAAACCTGGTTGGGTTCTATATTTGACCTCAACCGCTTTATATATCATTTACGAGGTGTAATTTGGGCCACATAAATACATAAAACTCCATGTTTAGCTCACGTAATTTTTGTCGGTTAACAGTCTCTCCCACAACTCGGTACAATTACAGTTTCAGTCACAATTACAGACTCATTTGTCAGTATATGTACATGACCCTGAAATCAACTTTACTTATACTTTCATTATGCATCCTTATACTATTATTCTATGTCAGTATTTATGCATCTCAGATAAGGTCATTGTACTTTAGTTTAGTTTATGGATTCAGTTTTCATCCACTATAGCATTTCAGATTATTAGTATATTTAATTTAGTCAGTTGCATATCTCACATACTCAATAAATTCGAAGTACTAACCACATAAGTTCTCTTGCACTATATCCTATTATGATATAGGTTCAAGTACTCTGCGTAGTATCATGGTTAGCTTCGATTTGGTGCCCATCAACAGCTATTAGTGGTAAGTCCTCATTATTTGAGGGCTGGAGTTATGTTTATTTTTCAGTTTTCTTTATTCTCATTTTTAGTTCCAGACTTTCAGAGTTAGTTGGGGACTTCTCCCAATAACTCATCAGTTAGTAGAAGCTCTCAGACAGATAAATAGTAGTCTCAGCTTTATGTTTTGGTGTCAGAATTAGTATTCATTTTGTTGAGTTAATTCAGACTATATCATTACTCAGAAAGTTTTTTTATAAATTTAGTTTGCTTCTATTCAATTTATCTATAAATCCGATCATATTAGTAATATGACATGCCATGGGTTAGCTCAGGGTCCCTTGTGGCTCTAACCACCGTGTTACTTCTAGGGTGTAGACTTGGGTGGTGACAAACTTGGTATCAGAGTATCAGGTATAAAAGGCCCTAGGATGTTTTAAAATCGTGTTAGGTAGAGTCTTTTTCATGGGTGTAAAGCGCGCCACACTTATGAGGAAGAGGCTATGAAACATTTTAGAAAAGTCTCACTTCATTCATCATTCATATCGTGTGATAGAGTGTAAACTCTAATTATTCTTCTAATGCGTGCTCTATGCATTTACAAAGAACGCCTCCTAGAAGAGTAATCAAAAGGAGAAACGATAGCAGGAACCAGCAAGCCCCACCGGCAAACCCTCAGAATGAACAAGTTAACATGCTGAGCTCAGGACTGCATTTCAGATTTTTGCTGAGTCCATGAACAATTGGGTCAATCAGCAAGATGTTGCACCTACTAATCCTAATGGAAATACAGCTGCAGCTAGGGTCTGGGACTTCACTCGGATTAACCCTTCAGATTTCTATGGTTTTAAGGTGGATGAGGATCCACAAGATTTTATTGATGAGGTTTAGAAGATTACTTGAATTATGGGCACTACTCCAGTTGCGAGTGAAGACTTGGTCGTATATCAATTGAAGGGTGTGGCCCGGACTTGGTACAAATAGCGGAAGAAGGGTAGAAATGTTTATGCAGGCTTAGTTGATTGGGATGAGTTTATGACTATATTTCCGGACAGGTTCTTCCCACATGTGTTTAGGGAAACAAAGGTAGAAGAGTTCATTAACTTGAAGTAGGGGAACTTATCTATGAAAGAGTATTCTCTGAAGTTTACCCAGGTCTCCAAGTATGCTCTAGAGATCGTTTCTAGCCAAGGGCTTGAATGATAAAATTTATTTTGGGTGTCTCAGATTTGGTGGTTATGGAGTGCAGGACCTCTATGCACATCTGAGATATGAATATATCCCCAATTATGACTTATGCCCAAAAGATTGAAGGCGAGAAACTCAAGGATAGAGAGAAGGTGAACAAAAAGGCCAGAACATGTAATTTTGACTATTCTCAATAGAGGTTAGGCAATGGAAACGCTCATAGTATCAGCAGAAATCTTCAGCTCTAACACCTTCATCAGCTAGTGCTCATTCTCCTAGGCCCCATTTTGATAAGAAAGCATCTGGCTCCAAGTCTCAATATAATATTTTCGATAGTTGCACTTTTCCATCATATCCTAGGTGTGGTAACAATAACCAAGTGAGTGTCGTCTTGGCAAGGAAGGTTATTTTAGTTGTGGTTAAATGGACCATAGGTTGAGAGATTTCCCTTTAGCCAGACATGGAAAGACTCAGTCCACTACTATAGTAGCCTCTTCAGGTTGCCCAACTCAGTAGGGTACTTCTTCTGGTATGGGTGGTGGTTAGTGCCAGAACCGCTTCTATGCCTTGTTATCTCATTAGAATCAGGAGAGCTTGTCTGATGTAGTCACTAGTATGTTACAAGGATTTAAATTAGATGTATATGCATGGTTATATTCAGGAGCCACACTTTCCTTCGTGACTCCTTATATTGTAGTAAATTTCGATATCAGTCCTGAAGTCCTCTTAGAAACCTTCTTAATCTCTACTTCTGTTGGTGAATCAGTCATAGCTAAAAATGTATACAAAAATTGCCCAGTCACAGTTTTTCAAAAAATTACCAAAGTTGATCTAGTAGAGTTAGATATGCTTGATTTCGATATCATTCTTGGCATGGATTAGTCACACTCTTTTTTTGGCTCAGTCGACTGTAGGACCATAGTCGTTAGGTTCCAATTTTCTAATGAACTAGTCTTAGAATGGAAGAGTAGTACCTCAGCGCCTATAGGTCGGTTTGTCCCTTACCTTAAGGCTGGGGAAATGATCTCTAAGGGTTGTATTTACCATCTAGTTTGGGTTATGGATTCCAGGTCCAAAGCCCTAACCCTTCAGTCAGTTTCAGTTGTGAATGAGTTTCCAGAAGTGTTTCTTGAAGTCCCTTCCGAACATGAAATTGACTTTGGAATAGACATTCTTCTAGATACCCATCCTATCTAAATTCCTTCATACATAATGACTCTAGTTGAGCTTAAGGAGTTGAAAGTTCAACTAAAAGACCTCTTAAATGAAGGCTTTATCAGACCCAACATCTTTTCATAGGGTGCTCTAGTTCTTTTTGTGCTTAAAAAGGACAGTTCTCTTAGAATGTGCATCGATTACTGTCATCTAAGCAAAGTCACAGTCAAGAATAAGTATTCCATTCCTATGATTGATAACTTGTTCGATCATCTTCAGGATGCTATTTTCATTTCAAAGATAGACCTCAGATCTGGCTATCATCAGCTTAGAGTCAGAGAATCTAACATTCTAAAGATAGCTTTCAGAACTTGGTATGGTCACTGTGAATTTGTTGTTATGCATTTTGGGTTAACGAATGCTCTTACAACTTTTATGGACTTGATGAATAGAGTGTTCAAATAGTCTTTGTACATATACATCATTATTTTCATAGATGAAATCCGTATATATTCTCAGAGCGAGGATGAGTATGCGCACTATTTGAAGATTGTCTTACAAATTCTCAAAGATCACTAGTTATTCGCTAAGTTCAGCAAGTGTGAATTCTGGTTAAAATTAATAGCATTACTTGGTCATATTATCTCCATCGAGGGTATTTGGGTTGATCCTCAAAAGACTGAAGCAGTTAAGAACTGGCCTAGACCCATCTCTCTATCAGACATTAGTAGTTTCTTAGGTTTAGCCGGTTACTATAAATGGCTTTGTGGAGGGTTTTTCCTCTATTGCTTCTCCTATGTCTAGATTAACTCAAACTAAAGTCAAACTTCAGTGTTCTGATGCTTGTAAGAAGAGTTTTTAGGAGTTGAAGAGTCGGCTCACTTCTACTCCAATTTTGACTCTACTAGAGGGCTCAGATGGCTTCGTGGTTTATTGCGATGCCTCCAAAATTAGCCTTGCTTATGTGTTGATTCAAGGTGAGGTTATAACCTATGCTTCTAGATAACTTTAAGGGTCATGAGAAGAATTACCTGACTCATGATCTTGAGTTGGCCGCAATAGTTTTTGCCTTAAAATTTTGGAGGCACTATCTTTATGGTGTTCTTGTGGATGTGTTTACTGACCAAAAAAAAAAGCCTTCAGTATGTGTTTAGTTAGAAGGATTTAAATCTACTTCAGAGAAGATAACTTGAGTTGTTAAAATACTATTATATGAGCGTCTTGTACCATCTAGGTAAAGCCAATGTAGTGATCGATACCCTTTGTGGATTATCCATGAATAGTGTTGCTCACATTGAGGATTAGAAGAAAAAATTGGTTCGTGATGTTCACAGGCTTCTCATTTGGGAGTTCGTCTGGTTGATTCAGCCAACGGTGGGGTTATAGTTTAGAATGGTTCAGAATTTTCTCTTGTGATAGATGTTAAGGCAAAGCAGGATGATGATATGATTTTCTTAAGTTTAAGGAAGAAGTCCTCAAGAAAGGGGTGGAGGTTTTCTTCAAAAGGGGCGATGGTGTGCTTCATTACCGGAATTGCTTCTGTGTTTTGAATGTAGATGATCTACGAAAGCAGATATTGACAGAAGCCCATAATTCTCAGTATTCTATTTACCCAGGTGGCCCTAAGATGTATCGTGATCTACGGAAATTCTATTGGTGGAATGACATGAAGAGGGATATCATAGAATTTATGGCTAAGTGTCCTAATTGCCAGTAGGTTAAAGTTGAACACCAGAGACTGATGTCACCTAAATTACACCTCAAAATTAGATATAAAGTGGTCAATGTTCAAATATAGAACCCAACAAGGGTTCATGTCAAATCCCAAGAGGAATATGGTAAGGACCTCGGTTAATGCGTTTACTATTACTATTAATATACTTATTTCCTATGGGGGGTTTGTAACAATAAATAATTGAAAATAGTACATAGCAGTGAGTATTTCATTGTTAAAATTAATTGTATTCAGTGAGTGAAGTGACTAGGTTTGTGTTTCCCATGATTTTATAACTACACAAGATTAATTATAATAGTGATCTATTCTAGTGTTTAACATGCAATATCGGTAAGTTAACTTCACCTAAATGGTTGGTCCCTTAATTAGATGATTAGCACCACGCAACTTGATCCATATACAAGTGTTCACTTGACTTACCCTTACCTTAGATATCGGATTAGCTATTCCCGGAGAAGGTCAAGCTATTAGATGAGGGTTGATAGCCTCAAATCTCTGTTGTTAATTCCTTTTCCAATTCACTACCCTCTTTGCCCGGTGAGTAAGAATAAGGCAATTTCTTACGTTCGCAATCGCTAAGAAGCATTTAAAACAAAGGGAAGAACAGTACATGCATAAACCCCATTCAAGAATTACTAAATATTTTTCCTACATTTGTTAATTCATCATGGTTCTCATAACCCTAGTTATGGAATTTAGCTACTAATAAAAAAATTCAATAGAAATCATAATTATAAACTTACAAGTAAGTGTAGAAGAAATCACACTTCTTGAATTAATCAATAAGAACCCAAAATCAACAATCAAAGGTTGTTTGAATCTCAAAAACCCAAGAACAAATAAAGACAATATGTTTCTTCAACTCCAATATCGAATAACAATCTCAAAACTATGGTAAAAAATCATAAATTGAAGAAACCTGAATAAAGTATTTATAGACATAAAATAAATCCCTTTCCTACCTAAACAAGGAAGACAGGTCAGCAGTGATGACGACTCGTTAGGTGGCCAAATGAGTCATTATGAATCATGACGGGTCATTTCCAGCAAATCTTCATTCTTAGTTATGGCTCAACCGACGAATCGTTAAGTGATTCAACGAGTCGTTAGGTCTTCTGTTGCCTTTGGGACTTGAATTTCTTGTGTTCTGAATATCTGACCACGTCTTCTCATGACAAGTCATTGAGCCTCATGAAGACTTGTTAAATCATTTTGTCCTGACACTTAGTATACTGGTCCTTTTCTGTACTTCTGCTGACGATTTCTCATGACGAGCCGTTACGTCATGTGACGACTCGTTGCTTCTCTTGCCAAGTCTCTCATTTATTTGATCAATTTTTGCTTCCAATTCCAACAACTCACGTAACAGTTTGTTGTCAAACTTGACGAGTCGTTCTGTCTGCCCATCACCAACACTTGTGAAAATCCACCTCTGATGTCTGGCCACTCTACACATCACGATTCTCAGGACAAGTCATTTCCATAGGTGACGACTCGTGACCAGCCTCATTTCCACACTTGGCCCATTTTTGGTTTATTTTCCCCGTTTCACCTTCCGAATGTATTTCCCTGCAACACTTAACACAAAATACATCATAACTATATAAACATACCTAGGATTAGAATATTTTCTTAGTTTTAACCATTGAAAGTTCCATAAAACTGCAGCACATCAACACCCTCAACTAAGAAATTTTCCATCTCCTCAGTCAAAAACAAAAACTAAAACAACACGTCAACTAAAAAAACCTAGGAGACCTATGGCAATCACAAACTCATGTCATAAATGAATCAAAATTTATAACCCCTCCTATATCATCAAACAAAAATCAAAGTGCTTACGCAAAGCTTTCTACCATGACACGAAGGGATCAAGAAATGGCATTCTACTATTAATGTTACACCCCGTAAATTCTCGACCTGTAGATGGCGTACTCGAATGTTGGTTAAGAGTTTTTGAATGCCATACATGCTAAGAAAAGGCCCAGGGAAAGATTGGACAAGTGCCAAGTCGGCGCGTCGCATTCGACGAATACGACTTATAAATTGCATTCTAGGAATGCGACTTATAAATCGCATTCCAGGAATGCGACTTATAAGTCCCAAGACTAAAAGCCTCCCACTTAGGTTTATTTCACTATCATTTCATAATTTCCAGTAACCACGAGAGAAGCAGAGGGTGCGAAGTAATTTGATGAAATTTCTTCCGTTTGCGCCATCAAACACGGTCCAAACTCAAATTAATCTCAGATACCGAGGTATTTAGCAGCAAACAGCATTCCTATGGATTTAGTTTCATGAAATTCGGCCGGCGAACTGTCGTGCTACCGAGCTAAGGTAAGTGGAATTGCTCCAAATTAGTGTTAATATACTCCTAGCCCTAAAGTGAGTATTTCTCCCTTCTGGACT
>JACEIK010005666.1:0-44999 GCA_018107945.1 Datura stramonium
AGAGATAACCCCCTCCACGATATCCACCTATTTGCACAGCTTGGTCAGACTCTCATACATAGACTTCATCTTCTTTTTTACCATTTAGGAAATAAGGGTAGGGAGAATTTTAGCCAACTTCTGAAGCTAGATCTCATGAGAGTTTTATCTCCACAAGCCTGTAAATACTTTTTGGTTGGGAGGATGTTGGGGGGAGAGGCTCTCATTGGAAGGGCTTCGCTAAAGCTTGTCCCGATGCCTTTGGGTGTGGCAGATTAAGATCGGGAGCCAGTCGGGTTTTCTCAAAATCATGGGAGAAGGATCCTTCTATGACATCAAAAGCTTGGAGCTACTTCTTCTTGCTCTTGGGAGCATCCGCATCCCGTTTGTGAGCTACCGTAATGTCACCGATAGTAGAGCTTGGGGCTTATCTGGGAACAGGGGCATACCGGCTTGTAGGAATGGATGAGATATGAGCATTGAATGTGACATTGAGGTGCTATCTTTCTAGCTTTTTGCTTCATTTTCACAACCATAATTTAGCCGAAATTTATAAGGACCTTGGTCATAATGCACATTATGAGGATAACTAGTTTCAAACTGACCTGCTACTCATTCTTCGAGGGTATGATATGGCCATAGATGAAGTCCAACCATAGATTTCCCTCAAACATAAGATCATTGGTGAGAAATCTCACCACCTAAGGTGGCCTAGAATGGTGTGTCTGCAGCAATAACCGGAGTTATCCAGCAGAATTAGTTTCCTTATCAGCAATTCGGGTTGTATATTTTGAGCTGGTGTCAATATAATCTTCCCAGAAGAGAGAATTAATGGTTTTTGGAGTAATGTCGACATCCACACCTTGCACTCTAACTAAAGGCGTGCAAGAAAATTCATCCACCTTGCCCCTGTGATGCATACTCTCCTGCCTGCTTGATAAGAAGCGTAAAATTTTGGGATATGGATGGAGTAGTAATCTGGGAGTGGATTGGTCAAAGCATGCCATTGGCGGTCATGGAACTAAGTGGTGATGTTGGGGAGGTCACTTTGCAGCTCCACCAAGTCAGACCGCTTCTCAATGGTAATTGAGCGACTCTTTCAAATAGCGTAATGGCCCTTCATGTTGGCACACAAAATATGATGGCCTCATGGGAGTTGGTGGGTGTTGTCGATGCCTTGGATTTGCCCTTTCCTTGGGTGCAAGAGGAGGTTGGGGCCTTGCCCTTTCTTGGCTTTCTAGATGAAGTCATCTTCTGCGAAAACCATGTTAGTGCCAAATAACCATACTTTATTTTTGTATTTTTTTGTTGGAGAAAATAAAATAAAACATAAATAGTAAAAAATAGCATCTATCCTACACTAAGGCAAGGAATTATGATAATTGAGTGACATACAAGTAGAATTTCTTAGATGTACAGCATTTGCAGTGCCGGCGAGACACTAGCGAAATGCAGATGGGGATCAATGAACCGCGATTGTCCAACAAACTAAAGAGGAACATTGAGACATCCAAGGTCATCCGGCGAGACACCAGCATTTCGCCGGTCTTGACTTGTGGAACGCTAGTGTAACGCAGGTCTTTCCTGAAGCCCTGAGCCCTGGCCTGCGTTTCATCCAGTGTTTCATCGGGCCTAACTAGCGGTTCGCCGGTGGACGCCTTCCAATGAAATTCCTCCCATACTTAGAAAAATGGAAAAACACTATGATTCAAAACTCACCCACTCAACATAGTAACAATAAAGGATGTAAAATTTATAATTTACCCTTAAGAAAGACATCACTCCATCTATCAGCGGGCAAATTATGCATTTTAAGCACAGATGGGGTTACTCAAACTTCACCCCCAACTCAAATTCTACACACTAAGAAATAAGCATTTTACCAAAGAACAGAACCACATTTTTATTCATATGATATCACCACCCCCATATACTCACACAAAGAATAATAGCAAAGTAGCATCAAGCATAATTATGAGGGTAATGGGGATACATTATTTGGGGCATTTCGGTGTTCACAGGCTCAAAAGAATATATGTTTTTACAATCAATAGTCAAAAATAGAGTAAGAATGACATACTAGATGGATATGAAATCACAAAGAGGAAAAAGATCAAAGCTTGCACAAAAGAGCTCCACACAACTTGTTCTTGCTTTAGTATATTTGAATGTAAAAGGAGTGGGGATGAAATTGGGAAATGAACTGTGAGTTTTATAGGAATGAAGGAGTGAAGGGGATTGGTAGGTGAAAAGGTGGATTTAATGGTGGAAAGGTTGAAAGGTAATATATGGGGAAGTTAAAATGGTGTAATGGGAAAATGGGAAGGTAGAAGAAAGAGTTTATGGGGGTTTGGAGGGGTTTGGGCGGGTGTTTTTAAATTCTCAAGTCGGGTTGATCCATGGATAAGTCAAAAACATTTAGAAGATGAACTTACCTGCACCTGCGCTTAACTAGCGGTCACCGGTAGGGACTGGCAGTTCGCTGGTTCTAAGGTCAGCACCCAATACCTTATCCAGTTCACTGGTCATCTATTGGCAATTGGCCGACAATTCACTGGTTTGATCGCTGAATACCACCAAATTTCTAGGTGCACTGTTTGAAGCCGGAGATTCACCGGCAGTTCATGGATTGCTAGTGGCCTTCCGCTGGCAAGTCGCCAATTTTCTTTTTTCTCTCCTATTATTTTGTTCCTTACCTGCGACATGGCGGTGTTTTGCATGTTGGCACGAGTGTTTCTTTGGTCTAGCGTCGTGCCTGCCCTGTTTTTCTTTTGTATAGTTTGTGCATCCAAGCTACCTATAAAATTAAAAACAACAAAACATCAAAATACTGAAGATAAAAATGCTTGGATTTCCTCCCAAGAAGCACCTTAGTTAATGTCATGGCACGATGGATACCTTCTCGATTTTCAACATTCTAGAGGTCCATCCACCACTTTAATCTCATCATCAAAAGATTCATAATGCTCTTCTTCCCCACCGAGCACTACCATGACCTTGCACTCATTCGGAGGCTTGATAGGCTTGCATACATTGAAGTTGACCTCTTCACCACCTACATGGAAATTTAGATACCCAAGCTCCACATCAATTAAATCCCTTCCCATTGCTAGTAGAGGTTGCCCCAAAATGATTGGATCCTCGATGTCCATTTCACAATCTAACACAACGAAATCAGCAGGGAGTATGAATTTATCAACCTCACAAGAAGATCGATTAGCACTCCAATGGGTCACTTGATTGACATATCCACCATTAACAGCCTCATAGAGGTAGGCTTGGGACTCCCTAACCCGTGTTTCTTGAATATCATGAGAGGCATGAGATTGATACTAGCACCGAGGTAACACAAAGTGTTATTAAACATGCACAAGCCAATTGTGCAAAGAATGGTGAATGCCCAAGGGTATTCATGTTTTGGAACAAGGTTGCTATTAATGAAAGTGTTGCAATAATGGGTCACCTCATTGGTTCTCGTATCCACCACCTTCTTTTTCTTCAAGAGTTCCTTCATAAATTTTGCATATCCTAGCAATTGCATCAAAGCATCCATTAGCGATATATTGATAGATAATTAACTGAACATTTCAATAAAGTTTCGAAACTTATTATACTCTTTTTTGGCCAACCGCTATGGATATGGGGGGGGGGGAACTCACACTTCATGATCCTTTTCATTAGGGGCCTTCATGCCCGTCTTCACATGAACCTCATCCGAGGGCATTATATCAATATCTCCCTCATCTTTTACTTGCTCATTATCACCAACATTTGGTACTTTTGGCACCCAATTCAACACATCATACCTTCGGGGCATCAACATCCTTGGGTTTCACCCCTACATCAATCAGTATCTTACCACTCCTAGTCATAATTGCCATGCAATAGCCATCTTTCTTTAGGTTTGGGATGGTATCACTTGGAAATGCACCCTTCATGTGAGGGTTCATTTGTGCAGACAAAGGGTTCATTTGTGATTCAACGTGTTTGATTAAGTCGAGTGGGAGCTCATTATTTGGGCGAGGTTAGACACCTCCTCTTTCAACTTTCCAACCCCACTGTCAGTGGATTCTACTTTCTTCAACAGTCGGGACAGCATGTCCTAAATCTTTAAGCTTCCTACATCACTCACCCTAGGCTGTCCTTGAGGTGTTTCGCTTTTGGAGGAGGTACATAAGGGTTAGAATTTCGGTGATATGCTCTCCTTCATGATTTTGCTCTCTATTCCCCCATCAATCATTTCTCTCCCCCCCATCCAAGATTGTCACGGTTTCTCCAACCTTGATTCTCCTCCCTTGGGTGCCAAGGGCCTTCATTGGCACCTTGATACCTAGGGTGAGAACCCACCCAACTGCCCTAACATGTATTGAAACTACACCTTATATCTCGGGAGTGAAGTGTCATTATCAAACTTAACAGGGCTTTAAGTAGCTACAGCATTAACTTTCATTGTACCTACTCCCATCACATGTGTTGTCATCAACTCTAGCTGGATCATATTTTTGCATGATTTTCATCTCTAGCCTCATCTCTCTTCCTCAATTCCGCACTCACCAGATTTGCAGCAACACTACTAGAGGATACCTCCGCTTCTCTAGTGTGCCTTGCTCAGTTGGCTTTCATCATTCTTTGAAGTAATGCCTTGGCTACTCCATAGGGTTGATCCATGATTGATCCCCCAACTAAAATATTTTCCATAGACTTATTGATAGAATATAATGATCGGTAGAAGCTTTGAAGTAGGGCCCCATCGGGTAAGCCATGGTTTGGACAACTGGCTACCTTTTTCTTAAACCTCAACCATGCTTCATGGAGTTGTTCCCCCACAAGTTGTTGGAAATTAGTAATGTCATCCCTCAGCTGCAACATACTTGAGGGAGGAAAGAACCTATCCAAAAATGCCACCGCTAGTTCATTCCAAGAGGTAATACACCCGAGAGGAAGCTCCTCTAACCACACAGTTGCTTCCCCGATGAGTGAGAATGGAAAGAGTCTCAATCTAATTAACTCTTGAGTGATATTTGTAATGTTGAACAGTTGACAAATCTCAAAGAAGTTGCGGAGATGCTTATATGCATCCTTATTGGGAATCCCTTCATTTGAAGTAACTGCAACATTGTACTCGTCACATGGAAAATTGCATTCCCTACTATAGGAGGTAGGAGAAATTCACCTACTACATCGGGCATCACGGGGTCATAATCCTCATTATCCATATGCACATCCACCGAACCTTCTCCTTCTAGTGAATGCTAGCTCATATCAACTCTAAGCTAGAAGGTACCAACCAAGATTGAAAAGTCAAACCAATAAAGATTCAATATCAATTGAAAATAACAACTATAGACTATAAAACTACATTCCCTGGCAACGGTTCCATTTTTTATAACATCCAAGCTACACCCTTCTCTATGAAAGAGTATAAATGGTCGTTGTATCAAAACAAATAACCCGACGGTTGTCGGAGTCAAATCCCACAAGGAATGTCAGTTTATCACACAATAATCATATATTAACTTGAATTAATTCGCATCAAAGTTGCAAAGTGAATAAGAGAAAATTTGGGGGAGTCACAATTAATGAAATAAAATATAGAATTGCTAAAATAGGGGCAAGGTATATAAAAGGCCAATGAAGTGACTATTAAGGGTGTGATATTTATTAGGGGTTTTAATGGGTAGGAATTATGAATTGCTCCTATCTTTACTCAATAATATTATTAGCTATGGATTGGGCGACATCTTAAGTTTCTCAACCAATTAGATGTCTTATTCCTTGGGCTCTCTCAAATCCCAAAGTTCATCTTCATAACTACCACATTAGCTTGGGTATGGATTCATTATTTCAAGCTCCAATCATTAAGGGATGTGTAATAATGGGTTTTTGCTATATCTAGCCCAACCCCACATAATTACCATCCAAATACCCCTTAGTGTTTCCTCACCCATACCTTAATTTCCTTTGTCAAGCAAAATCAAAGTAAGGAAGTACAACCCACATTTGCAACTATGAGTTTTTAACTTAAAGTTCAGAGAAAACACTAAAATCATAGTAATTGAGTAAATCTAAGATCAAATTCATATTACCTAGCCCAAATCAACATCAATCATTCACATCCCCCTAGAAAAGAATTTAGCTACTCATGTAAGTAAAATAAGACATTGCATTAATAAAAAATTCAATATCCATTCACAAACTTGAGTAAAAGAAATTCAAGAAAGGTCTGAACTTCAATAGAAGTTTTTGTACTCACAATAAAAAAGTTGACTTTCTCTTTCTACTTCTCTCTACTTATTATACAAGCCAAAAGAAATATCCATATTCAATCCTTCTAGAAAGGAATATCTAAGTCCTCTATGAAAGGTGAAAAAATAGGGTACAAATCTGCTCCTCTTTTTCTTGTTTGACATTTGTTTCCCATGGCTAATAGGCCTCACCTGTGATTCACTGGTGGTTTGCCGGTGCAGGTTTGTGAAACACTGTTCATCTAGAGCGGAACATCAGTGAGGCTTTTTGGCTCTTCGCCGCTAGCACCGACGGTTCGCCGGTGTTGATCTGCAGATCGCTGGTTGGTCCTAGCTCTTGGCAATAAATCCTTTAGCACTTCGGCGTTGGCTACCGCAGTTCACCGTTGCTCATCTGTAGTCCACCCGTCTCTAACCTTCTTCCAAACAGTAGGCAACTGCAAGCAATCAGGCATTTTCACTGGTGTCCTCCAGGGGAGCATCGGTCATCAAATTTATTTCCTTGAGTTTTACTCAATTTCATGTTTTTCTCCACTCAAGTTAAGTACCTTCAAAGACAAAAGAGAAAAGGAATAAAATCCATCTAATTGACTTGAAAACTACGTAAACACTTATGTTTAAGAGCCTAATGAGTCGGTAAATTATCAACTCATCAATAATAGTTGTGCAATTTTTGAGAAGTCCTTGATGAACCTCCTATAGAATCCTGCGTGCCCTAAAAAGCTTCAGATACCTTTGACAAAAATAGGTGGTGGAAACCACGGTATCACCTCGATTTTAGCTTTGTCCTCCTCTGTCCTTTTTACTGAAATTTTATGGCCTAGCACAATCCCTTCTTTTACAATAAAATGGAATTTTTCCCAGTTGAGGACTAGATTAGTTTCTTCATACCTGCTCAGCACTTTACTCAAATTCTCAAGGCAATCTTCAATGGAATCACCCACAAACGATATGTCATCCATGAACACTTTGATGGTGTCTTCCACTATGTCTGAAAAGATGGACATTATACAGCGCTAAATGTGGTCGGTGCATTGCACAACCTAAAGGGCATTCTCCTGAAAGCAAAAGTCCCATAAAGGCATGTAAAGGTGGTTTTCTCTTAGTCCTCCGAGGATATAGAGATCTGATTATACCTCAAATAACCATTAAGAAAATAGTACCATCCTTTGCCTACCAACCTATCAAGCATTTGGCCCATGAAAGGCATCGAGAAATGATCCTTCCGCATCCACTGATTGAGTTTTCGGTAGTCCATGCAAAGTTGGAAACCTATAACTGACCTTGTCAGTATAGCCCATTTTTCTCGTTTGGCACTATTATGATTCCACCTATCTTTGGTACACATTACACTGGACTCACCCATTTACTATAAGCAATGGGATAGACTACACCACATCCAGCCATTTGATAATCTCTTTCTTCACCACCTCTTCCATTGGTGGATCCAGTCATCACTGATGCTCTATACTTGGTACACAATTTGGCTCCAGTTGAATTTTATGGGTGCATATGCCTGGAGGGATACTGATGATGTCAGTAATGGTCCAATCAATTACCTTTTTGTACCTTATCAATACTAATACTCGGGCCTCAACTTTCCACTCTACAAGATCTGTAGAAATAATCACTAGCAAGGTACTATTCTCCCCCCAAAATGCATATTTCAAATATGGAGATAGAGTTTTAAGCTCTAAGTTTGGTGGTACTTTAACTGATGGTTATGCTGGAGCGGTTGCACGGTTCTTTAGATGAAGGAAAAACTTCTTTGGTTTGAAGTTGTAGGACCCCATTGCCTCCAGTTCATTTACCGTCTCGGTGTACCCCTGGACATCAGCCCCATCAAAGTTCATAAGCATGGTTGCTAGTATCTCAACACTCAGCCTTTCTTCTAGGGGCACGAGCGACTTCTTATCCTCCATGCTGTTGGCCACGGAGGTTGCTCCAAATTTAGGGTATTTGTACAATATCCTGAATAGAACAACATAAAAGAAAAACGTAAACGAGGAAATAATGACTAAAAGCTAAATAAAAGCAATTAATCGAATCCTAATCCATATTCCCTAGCAACAGCGCCATTTTTTATAACGCTCAAATTACACCCCTGAAGAAGTATAACGTGGAAGTTGTGAATAAAGAACCCAACTAAGGTTTGGGTCTATCCCATAGGGAATATGGTCAAGATACATACTAATGCTAGTATTCACACTTTTAGTTCAATTATAATAGAACAACATAAAAGAAAATGTAAACGAGGAAATAATGACTAAAAGCTAAATAAAAGCAATTAATCGAATCCTAACTATTCCCTAGCAACAGCGCCATTTTTTTATAACGCTCAAATTACACCTCTGAAGAAGTATAACGTGGAAGTTGTGAATAAAGAACCCAACTATGTTTGGGCTCATCCTAGGGAATATGGTCAAGATACATACTAATGCTATATTCACACTTTAGTTCACCTTATTACCTGGGGTTGTAAAATGAGTACATAGTATTTTGAAAGAGAGTTGTATCCAATAGTTAGGCAATAAACTAGGGTGGTGTTCCCCATGGATTCCTAACTAAAGTCAGATTATTACAATCATGATCTATTCCAATACATAGCCTGAAGAACTGATAAATTATGCTCATCTAAATGACTCATTCATTTTATTAGATTACTCTACTCAATCACCGGGTTAGGTCACATGAGCGATTTCAATTTAACCTTAATCAATATTTCCAAATTAACTATCATGCGACCGCAGCTAAAGCTATTCAATGAAACTCAATTTCAAGGCTGTGTTGTTCTTTATTTTCTAATCTCTACTTATTTAAGTTCAAGAAAGACAAGAATTCGGGATAATCCTAGTGTTGTGCATCGTTAAGAAACATTAATCATGAAGAGAAGAAAAATACAAGCATTCGTATTGGTTTAGAATCACTTTGTGTTAACCCTAATTTGTCATTCCACCATGGTTCTCACCACTGTAGCTTTGAAGGGTTTAGCTATTCATGATTGAAAGAAAAATACTAGATTTCATAAAAGAAAACATAATTAAAGACTTACAATAATGATGAAAGAATGAACCCAAGAATTGATTGCACGATAAATTATCAAAAACTCAAGAACAATGATAATTTTTTTCCAAGTATTCGAATAGCTTATCTCCAAGAACATATGGAACCCAAAAACTATGAATAGAAAGTCAAAAGTGTCAAATTACACTAAGGAAAATAACTAAAAAGTATTTATACAACTAATTAAAACCTTTCCTATATTAACATCTGTTGCTGCCACATCTTACGAGTCGTAGCATGATGTTAATAGTCATGGCTTTTGTCCATAGTGTGAAATGCAACTTCTGTCTTCTCAAGTACGGGTAAGTGGTACGAATTGTACAATATTTCTATGAGTCATAAGTTTTGGTCGTGGTTTGTACTACTGCAAATCTGACATCATCTGAATCTTTCCAGGAGTCGTTGGTACGATCCGTACCTTAGTCTCACGTGTCACACCCCACCTTGGGAGGCATGACTGGAACCTGGTGCCCTACTATGACCTGGACTGCTGAGCTGATTAAGCCTAAGCACTTCTGGTGCAGGGCTGACTCTAACTCTAGAATCGAGAAAACAATGGGCTATATAGCGGCTGTAAATACAACCCTCGACCGACAAGGCCTATAGCCACCTGTGACAATAAATAGCTAACCGGAGACAACAAACATAGGGAGTCCTATGCGGGCCGACAAGGCCACCATAATATCTAGTTTTATCTGGAAAGTGAAATCAGATGCAAAACTGAGCTATGACCGACAAGGCCACCAATCAACAACTAAACAGGGCCCCACACGACCAACACACATAGGTTAAAACACATATGGGCCCCACATGGCCGATATTATCTAACCACAGGGAAGTAATGCAATCCGCAATCCTCTAGGAGTAATAAAATCGTCGGGACAGGGCCCCAACATACCCATACTGTACAAACAAAAGAAGTAAACCTCTATCACACAAGCTCCGGAAGAAGGGAGATGACGGCTCTGTACAACTAATTGGAACTACGAGGGACCTGCTCCTCGTCTATATGTACCTGCAGGAAAGTAATGCAGCGCTGTAGAAGAGGGCGTCAGTACCACATGTACTGAGTATGTAAAGTAGTAACTTTAAATAACTAAAAGTAAGGAAATAGAAATGAAAATAATCGAAGTAAGGTAACGGACTGAGAATGACTGAAGTAGCGAAATTAGGACTAAACATAACTGTGATAAGGAGGGTAGGCGTCATACCTAACAAATGAGGCGTCTTTCTGTCTAACCATCAGTAACTAAAGCAAGCATAAACCTTACCTGGCTCCCATAAGCCGGAAGGTACAATCAGCACAAAATAACCCACCTGGGCCCCCATTAGCCCTAGTGAGTACGCGTGACCTATATACCCTATCCAGGTCATGTTGAATCAACTACCACCTATAAGCGTCCCTTCCGCCCCTAGGTCTGCAACTCCGGGCCCACTCGACCCTTTGACTATGGTTGTGCCTCGAGTCTGGAGGACTCTTGATATCGCACTCGAGCGTAAGCGCTCGGCGGGTGTGTGTATATACAACCACGACAAATAAGGAGGATCTAGATCCTCATCTTCGTCCCGCGGATGCATGCCGCTCCGTAGCCGACGTATCCTCGCTTCTGCCAAAGGCGACATCAACTATTATCCCTGGGGTTCTCACGGGAAGCTATACAGTATAATCCACTCCAAACAATACAATTTACGAGTCTCGATCGTATAACAACTAGACACAATAACATACTCCTGACATGCATTACTGGGATTCATACTGAATTACCATGCTGAAGAAACTAACTTACAAAAGAAAATGTCTTAACATACCTGTTCACTGTTTACCACCAATCATGAGTCCAATTAGGAATTCAATAACCTTCCCAACTTAAATCGTGTTACCGGAGAGATAGGACTAGTTTTAAAACTATATTCGACAAAAGGAAAACTTTATATATAAATATGCCAACTATATTCAAAATTTACGGAACAGGGTCGAAACTCATTATTTCCTCTAAAATCTAGAAGGGAGAAATGCTTGCTTTAAGCCTGGGATCGTATTGACACTAGTTTGGAGCAATTCCAACAATGTTGGTTGGCGGGACGATGATTCGTCGGCGAATTTCACTAAACTAACTCCGCAGAGATGCTTCCCCTACATCCTTATACTTTGATACCCGAAGTTAATTTTTAATTTGGACGGCGTTTAGCGGCGACTGGATGAAAATTATATATCTCCTTCGCTCTCTATTCTCTCGCTGGTCGTTATATATGAAAAATAACATGAAATATATGGGTGAGGCCTATATATACTTGAAGTAGCATACAAGGCAACGTGGCATGTTTCCCAACGCGCTGATTCTGCTCTGTGCCACGTTGGCTAACGCGTTGATTCTGCTCTGTGCCACTTTGCCCCTCTAGGAAGCTTGGTTCGGCCTCCTCACGGGGCCCCTAACTTGGTACTCGCTCGCCTTTCCCCGAGCCCTTTCTCGTACTTATGGTATTCTAAAATACTTAAACCAACATGCGAATAGGCCGACTCACCACACTAGAAACTTATGGGGTGTAACATCCTTCCCCCCTTAGAACATTCGTCCTCGAATGTTAACTTCTACTTGCAAGAATCTTAACCTTGCAATTACTTATTCTGGAGAAATTTCGGTAGTCTCCCCGTCAATATGGACTATCCAAAAACCCTGAAATGCACAAAAGTCCAATACAGGTACTCCACACAAGATTATGGTATCTTATTTACAATATATTGAAGTCAACTACCTACATATACATTTATATAATGCAACTTATGAAACAACAATAACAATATACCTCTGGCTGCACACCGACTAAGTCTTAATAACCGAGGATATAAGGGTTTCTCATATCATCTTCTGCTTCCTGTGTCATCTCCTCATGGGATCATTTCGCCATAACACTTTAAAAGAAGCAACATCTTTAGTTCTTAGTCGCAGATCTTCCGATCTAGTATGGCTACTGAGCTTCTGTAAGGCAACCTCGCTGATTTGATGTCTTTGACTGGAAAATCCGGGAGAGATCTCCTATACACTTTCTCGTATTGATTTAGAAAAACTAGGTGAACGGATTCTAATTCTCGAGGTAAATCCACCTCTATAAGCCACCTGGCCTATCCTTCGGCGAATCTGACAAGGCCTAATAAACCTCGGGATGAGCTTGCCTTTCTTACCAAATCTCATCACACCCTCATCGGTGAAACCTTCAGGAATACCCAGTCACCCACATTAAATTCTAGGTTTCTTCATCGCATCTAAGCAGAAGATTTCTGGCGGCTCTGAGCCATTAGCAGACATTCCCTGATAAGCATTACTTTCTCTGATTGATGAATAATGTATGGCCCAATCAATGCTAATTCTCCTTCCTCAAACCAACCAGCTGCGGTGCTTGCAGTTCCGCCCATATAATGCTTTATAAGCCATCTGAATTGTTGAATGATAGCTGTAATTATAGGCAAATTCAATAAGCGGTAGATGTTCATCCCAGCTGCCTCAAAATCTAGTACACACACCCGTAACATATCCGAGCGTTTCGATTGTATGTTCTGCTCGCCCGCCTATATTCCGAGGATGGAAGGCTGTACTTAGGTTAACTTGTGTCCCCAGGCCCCACTGAAAAGATTGCTGCAACTTAGCTGTAAACTGTGCTCCTCTGTCAGAGATGATTGACAATGGAACACCATGCAATCTGACTATTTCTCTAATATACAGCTCAGCATAATCTTTGGCTGAAAAGGTGTCCCTTACTGGCAAAAAGTGAGTTGATTTTGTCAAGTTGTCAACAATTACCCAGATAGAATCATATTTACGCTCGGTAAGAGGTAACCCATTACGAAATCCATATTAACTGCCTCCAATTTACATAAAGGCAATGGCTATATCTTGTGTCAAGATGCTTGGTTTCTGATGCTCAACTTTCACCTGTTGGCACTGGGACATTGAGCTACGAATTTTGCTATTCCCTTTTTTGTTCCCGGGCACAAGTAAATCTCTTTTAAATCATGGTACATCTTTGTCGAACCTGGATTGAGAGTAACGGGCATAGTACTGCCCATAATTTGTTGGCGAAGCCCTACCATGTTCAAACGCAGAGGCAATCCCTTTATATTCCTTCCAAAATCCCATCTCGGTTACTTGGAAATTATTCACTTCATCGACCCTATTTCTCGAGCTGAACTCAAAGTTAGGATCTTCATACTACCGTCTTCACTTCACAACTAATGATGACACTGGTGTTATTCTGGATTACCACTCCATTGTCTCCCTGATTCTACATACGAACGGCTAAACTGGCTAGCTTATGCAATTCCCAGGCCAATTTTTGCTGCTCGGGCTATAAATAGTCAAGATTCCCATGGATTTACGGCTAAGGGAATTCGCGATAACATGTGCCCTTCTAAGGTGATATAAAAGACTCACATCATAATCTTTTAATAGCTCCAACCAGCGATGTTGCAGTACGTTCAACTCTTTTCTGGGTGAAAATAGGTTGCAGGCTTGTGATCAGTGATAATAATCTACATGGACACCACAGGTAGTGTTCCATATTTTCAAGGCATGAATCACCGCGACTAACCCAGGTCATGGGTAGGGTAGTTCTTGTCATCTTTCCTCAAAGCCTGGAAGCATAGGCAATACCTTACCATGTTGCATTAAAACACATCCCAACCCAACACCCGAAGAAATAATATATTGCATAATCCCGATTCTTCTCGCAACGCTAGCACCGGCTAACCGATTTTAATCTGTCTTTCAATTCCCGGAAACTCAGCTCACATGCCTCCGTCCAATGGAATTTCGCCGCCTTGTGCATCAATTTGTTGTGTTGGTGCTACTAAAGTGGAAAATCTTTCCACGAACCTTCTGTAATACCCGGCTAACCCCAGGAAACTATGTACCTCAATTAGAGTGGTAGGTCTAGGATATGCTCACCCGCTTTGATCTTATGAGAATCTACTTGTATACCAGCATCTGACTCAATATGGCCCAAGAAGGTTATTGAATTCAGCCAAAATTCATATTTAGAAAATTTTGCATATTGCTGGCGATCTTTGAGAATTTGGAGCACTGTCCGTAGATGATCTTGGTGATCTGCCTCAAAGCGAGAATACACCCGTAATATCATCACGAATTCTATCACAACAAGTCCAGGTATGGTCTAAAAATGTTGTTCGTCAGGTCCATGAACATTACTGGGGTGTTTTTCAGTCCGGAAGGACATGACTGAAATTCAAAGTGGTTATATCTAGTCCTAAAGGAAGTCTTTGGAATATCTCTTTCAATGCAACCTGCACTGATGATATCCCCGACCTTAAATCACCTTTGAAAATACCTCGCTCCCTGTAGCTGATCAAACAAATCGTCTATTCTAGGAAGCGGGTATTTATTTTTTATAGTGACTTTATTCAACTACTGATAATCTATACACATACGGAGGGAGCCGTCCTTCTTCCTAACGAAAAGAACCGGTGTGCACCCCCATGGGTGAGGTACTGGCCTGATAAAGCCTCTTGTCTAACAAATCCTTCAGTTCACCCTTAAGTTCTCTGAGTTCAGCAGAAGCCATCCGATATGGAGGAATAGATATGAGCTGGGTGCCTGGTAATAGATCGATTGCAAAATCAATTTCCTTCGGGTGAATACCAGGAAGTTAACTTGGAAATACATCGGGAAATTCATTAACCACTGGGATAGACTGAAGAGTCGGAGGCTCTGCCCGAACATCCTGGAATCTGGAAAATATGATAGTCGCACCCTTTACTATCAATTTTCTCGCCCGAATATTGGAAATAAACCTACCTTTTGGCGTGGTTGTACTACCTTTCCACTCCCCGCATCGCCTCCCTTAGAAATTGGAATCGGACAATCTTGGTCCAACATTCGATATTGGCATAGCATGGAGCTAGCCAATCCATACCAATAATAGCATCAAAATCAACCATTTCTAGTTCTATTAAGTCTGTTATAGTTTGACGACTTGCAACCTCTACTGTACACCCCCTATAGACCCTTCCGCTATAATAGAGTTACCAATGGGTGTAGACACTAAGAAAGGTCGTCGAAGCAATTCCGGCATAATACTAAACTTTCGAGCCACTAACGGTGTAACATAGGACAAGGTGGATCCTGGATCTATCAACACATAAGCAGGATGAGAGCAAATGTTCAACATACCTGTCACAACATATGGTGACGACTTTGACTCATGTCGCCCCGGTAGTGCATAAGTACGGTCTGGGCTGGCACCTAAACCAGAGGCCCCTGATCTGTCTCGGCCTCTGCCAGCTGAAACTGAGGGCCTACGCCCTGTCAGGGATGCTGGAGCTCGTGATCCTGCCGAGGACCTATCCTATCGATCCTCGTCACCCTGACCCCTAGCTAGACAATTCCTCATCTGATGACCTTCCTGTCCACAAATGTAGCATGATGTGGAACCATACCTACCTGCTCCAGAGTGGTGTCGACTGTAAATAGGGAAAAGTGGTATTGTAAACCCACTCCACTCCACTCTCCTCTACTGTTGTGAACGTATTGGTCGCAAATCTTCGTCGGGCTCTGGCTGCCCTCGACGACTAAACCAGCTCCACTGCCACTGGGGTGGAGGCGGGGGTCTAGGTGGCCTATCAGATAACCGTGGCCTAGGTCCTCCTCGGGACTCCTCCTGGAATTCATCCGGCCTATCCCTACGACGCTGCTCCTGACTTGTCCTCCTAATCTCCCATTGCCATTGTCTGATACCCTTAATATTCTAAGCAAAAGCCTGCACATGGGCAATATCCATATCCTCTCGCAGTGTGGCTATGATGCAGGTCTCAACATATTCTGGGTTCAACCCCATAATAAAGCGGTGTACCCTGGCTGGCATTGTGTCCACAAAAGTTGGAGCATATCGAACTAAGGAATCAAACCGCATGGCATCTTCCCAAACACTCATCGACCCTTGCTCCAAGTGTAGGAACTGATCAACCCGGACCTGTCGAATCTCCCGAGGTAGGTAATGATCCAAGAAAGCCTCTGGAAAGCTGGACCAGGTCGGAGGGGAAACATCTCTCCCTTGGGACCTCTCCCAACTCTCATACCAAAGTACGGCGATGTCCCGTAGCCGGAATACCGCCGACTCAACTGACTCTGCGGTTGTAGCATGCATCACCCTGAAAATCCTCTGCATCTGGTCTAAGAAGTCCTGAGGGTCCTCGATCCGATCTATCCCTGTGAATTGTGGGGGACTTAGTGCTAGGATCTCTCGGACCCTCGAACTACCAGGCCGTCCTAAGGATTCTGCAACTGTAGGTGGCACTGGCTAGTGATGAGCAGCCATCATCTGCGCTAACATAACCACCGCGCTCCTGACCTCCTGGTCGGATGGTACGGGTATAGAAACTGCCGGAGGTGCTGTTGTCACATCGGCCGTCCCAAGCGGCTCCTGACGTGGTGGAGACTACTGTGGAGGTCGAGATGATACCTCCGTATCATCTTCAGATCGTGTCGATTCTGACCGAGACTGAGGCACCCTTCTGGTGCCCTCTCCCCTTACAACTTCCTGCCTATAGTATGTGGTGCACAACACATCCATAGACAAGACTCTACTCAGCACGGCTTGCAGACTCCCTGAGATATGACCTGCTCTAAAACCAAGTTTGTCACACCCAACCTTGGGAGGCATGACTGGCACCTGGTGCCCTACTAGGACCTGGACTGCTGAGCTGATTAAGCTTAAGAACTTATGGTGTAGGGCTAACTCCAACTCTAGAATCGAGAAAACAACGGTCTATATAGCGGCTATAAATATAACCCCCGGTCGACAGGGCCTATAGCCACCTGTGAAAATAAACAGCTAACTAGAGACAACAAACATAGGGAGTCCTATGTGGGCCGACAAGGCCACCACGATATCTAGTTTTAATTGGAAAGTGAAATCAGATGCTAAACTGAGTTATGACTGACAAGGCCACCAATAAATAGCTAAACAGGGCCCCACACGACCAACACAGATAGTCTAAAAAACATATGGGCCCCACACGACCGATATCATCTAACCACAGTGAACTAATGCAATCCGCGAGCCTCTAGGAGTAATAACATGGTCGGGAAAGGGCCCTGACCTACACATACTGTACAAACAAAAGAAGTAAACCTCTATCACACAAGCTCCGGAAGAAGGGAGCTGATGGCTCTGTACAACTGACTGGAACTACGAGGGACCTGTTCCTCGTCTATGTGTATCTGCAGGCAAGTAATGTAGCGCCCTAGAAGAGAGCGTTAGTACCACAAGTACTGAGTATGTAAAGCAGTAACTTTAAATAACTGAAAGTAAGGAAATAGAACTGACAATAACTGAAGTAAGGTAACGGACTGAGAATGACTGAAGAAGTGAAATCAGGACTAAACATAACTGTGATAAGGAGGGTAGGGGTCATACTTGACAAACGAGGCATCTTAATGTCTAATTATCATTAACTAAAGCAAGCATAAACCTTATCTGGCTCCCATAAGCCGGAAGGTACAATCAGCACAGAATAACCCACCTGGGCCCCCATTAGCCCTAGTGAGTACACCTCAATCTATATACCCCTATCCAGGTTATGTTGAATCAACTACCAGCTATAAACGTCCTGCCAGTCCCCTGGGTCTGCAGCTGGGCCCGCTCAGCCCTTGACTATAGTTGTGCCTGAGTCTAGAGGACTCCTGATATCTACACCCTGGGCGTAAGCGCTCGGCGGGGGTGTGTATAAGTCCAACCACGGCAAATATGAGGATCTATATCCCCATCTTCATCCCTTGCGAACGACATGCCACTCCGTTGAGCGGCATATCCTCGCCCCTGGCGGGCGGCGACACAACTATTTACCCTGGGGTGGTCACAGAAGCTATATAGGTATAATCCCTCCCAAAAAATACAATTTATGAGTCCCGACTGACAATAACAACTAGACATGATAACATACTCCTGACATGATTTACTGTGAATAATACTGGATTACTGTGCTGAAGAAACTAACTTGCCCAAAGAAAATACCTTAACATACATCGTTCGCTGTTTACCGATTAACTGATGAGTTCCAATTAGTATTCCATAGCTCTTCCCAACTGAAATCGTGTTACTAGAGAGATAGGACTAGTTTTAACACTAAATTCTACAAAAAGGAAAACTTTATATATAAATATTAACTATATTCCAACTTTACGGAACACGGTTGAAACCTCGTTATTTCTTGAAAATCTAGAAGGGAGAAATGCTTACTTTAAGCCTGGGATCGTATTGACACTAGTTTGGAGCAACTCCAACAACTTTGGCTCAGCGGGACGACGATTCATCGGGTGAATTTCACGAAACTAACTCCATAGAAAAGCTCCCTGCAGCCTTATACTTCGGAACCCGAAGTTAATTTGAATTTGGATGGCGTAATCAGATGAAAATTATATGTCTCCTTCGTCTCTATTCTCTGCTGGTCGTGTTATATATGAAAAATAACATGAAATCTAAGGGTGAGGCCTATANATGAAAAATAACATGAAATCTAAGGGTGAGGCCTATATATACTTGAAGCAGCATACAAGGGAATGTGGTATGTTGCCTAACGCGCTGATTCTTCTCCGTGCCACGTTGGCTAACGCGCTGATTCTTCTCCATGCCACGTTGGCTAACGCGCTGATTCTGCTCTATTCCACTTTGCCCCTCTAGGCAGCTTGGTTCGGCCTGCTCTCGCGAAATCCCAACTTGGCACTTGTTCGGCCTTTCCCCGGGCCCTTACCTCATAAGTATGGAATTCTAAAACTCTCAACCAATATGCGAATAGGCAGACTAAACACTAGAAACTTACGGGGTGTAACATCATGACTCATGGAATCTGCTCGTACCTTAGGATCTGTCAGTTTACAATTTCTTTGAACTTTTCCACAACTCCATGGTATGGTTCATATGTTTACACTATGATTCGCGGCTTCCACTCGTATCAGGATCTTTTGCAAGTACACGTCCTCTGCAGTTTTTCACAACTCTTAGGTACGGTTCGTACTGAGACCCGTGGAAAGCCTTTTTTTGCACTTTTTTGCTCCTTTTTTCACAATCCAACTCCTTGACCTGATTTCCCTAAAAGAAGGTAAAATCATCTTATATATGTATAAACATGCCTAAGTCATAGCATACTTTCTACGTTTTAAGTGTCGAAATTATTGTAATCCAAGGCACATCATGAATGTCACTGAACCTATATCATGAGATGATATAACATAGAAGTATGCGGTCAGTATTTTGAATATACTAATTATGTAAGGTAAGTATAACGTACTATTAAAACGATAATCTAAAATCATGAGTATAAAGCAAGCTAAGACATGAGAGTAAGGACAAAATTCTAAAATCATAATTATGAGATAGTCATAAACATGAGTTTTTATCATAAGCTGAAGCATAATGACCTAAGGTATTGAAAGTAAAATCATATGATATATCGTGTTTGAAAACATAAGTGAAAGCTCATAATCTTATCAATGGGTCAATTTCACCATAAAACATGATATCATAAATCATGTACATGAATAACTTAAACCATGAGGAATAGTAGGAGGCTTCATCATAATTGACAATATCATGAATGAGCAAATGATGCCTTAACTATCTTGCTCAAGTGGGAAAAATCTTCCTAAGCCTTGTGATCTTGGGGATAATTACGTGCCCAATTGCTATTTTATAACTTAGTTTTAGCCATGATTGTCAATTTAATTAGTTACATTCTCATGTGATTTTGAATATTTTTGTGCATGAACTAACCAACATGATTAGTCTTTGTTTTGTACATGAAAAATGCATAGGAGGGACTAAATATAATGGTTAAGGCTAGAGGAAGAAGATTGGAATACAAGGAAAAAAATTCGCATAGTGTTGCCTATGTGTATGCACATGTCGGGACTCCCAATGTGCCACGCAGCACTAACATTGTACTCAGCAACGTGCCATGGCAAGGTAGCAGTGCGCTAAGCAGCACGCCATGCCCAGCGCTTGCACGCAAAAGACCTGCCCGTCCAGTGATGCTGCGCGTCCAATCCATGCCACGCCTCGCGCTTCGCCCGACGACTATCTCCCACACCTTGCCATTGCCAACATTCCAGTGCATCTGCGTGATGCCTCCATGCCACGAAGTTGTTGCTGCGTGATGGGCAGCATGGCATGGAGTTGTTCCATGTCCAGCCAAAAATTGCAAATTCCCATTTAATATAAATAGGACCCTTAGCTGCTAAAATCATTTTATCACATAAATATTTTGGGAAAGCAGAGAGGAGCAAAGGGAGAAGCGAAGAACTTCCCCTTGGGTTCAAAATTTGTCATTTTCTCTTAATCATTTTTCTAAGTACACTACTTTAACTATGTTTTTGAGTAATTGTACGAACATGAGTGGCTAAAACCCTTCCTTTAGGGTTGAGGCCACATGACATGAATGTATTTGCATAATTTCATCTTTGGTTCAAGTTTCTTTGTTGTTTCATCTTTCATTCTTAATTATTTTTTTTATGCTTGATCACCATGAAAACAAACTCGTTAAGCTTTGACAAAAGCTCGAAAGAGTAACCCTAGGTTTGAACGAAAGAATGTAGGAAGAAATTTCTTTTCCTTACGATAATATTCGCGGTTAGGATAGAAATTATACCTAATTTGCCTTGCTTGGTTAATAAAACGGGATGATAGCTAGACACAAACTTAGAGTTGTCACATTACCACTCGTAGAAGTAGTTATGAAGATAAGTTAGCTAAAATGATTAGTGGTAAGAAATTCCATAATCAAGGGCATAAACCCCGTAAACCACATCCATAGTGTTAAAGTGCTCACGAATTAGGACGTCACATCCCCGCTCAACGATGTAGGTGTGAGACTAGTTTGTTGTGTTTACGGATTCGAAATACCATGAACACTGCAATTTAAACTCTGTGAGACAACAACTGAATTTTAAATACTTGAGCCTATGTGAAATGTAGCATTGTATGATTGTCAGGCCTTAACTCTAGTTGCTTCTTATTATTGTTTCTCAACTATTTTGTGATCATCCTAAGATTTATGTACAATTATCCAAAATCTCTTGAATCAACACTTGTGAAGTTTAAATTAACACTTCCACTTTAATATTCCCGAAACTAGTCTAGTCCATGTGGGTTCGACATCCGACTCTTAAAAGAGACACTATATTACTTGTACGACCGCGTGCACTTGTGCGTGTGCTAGGGCGCAATTATGTTTTTTGCACCATTTCCACGAACTAGTAGCATTTAGTGAATTTTTAGTTTTTGTGTGATTTTTATTTTCTTAAGTGTTGAAAAACTTGGTCTTCCCTTCGGGCAAGACTACCAAGCTTAGAAGTGAAATATTAAGTTTCAAGCAGAGGCCAGAGAATAACCTATATTTGGCTTGTGAGAGATTCAAGTCATTGCTAAGAGATTGCCCCCATCATCAGCAGTCCAATGAGGTGTTAGCACATACCTTTGTAGAGAGTCTAGACCCACATACGAAGATTCTATTAGACTCTTCATCGAGCGGGCAAGCACTGGAGAAGACATACGATGATCTATACACTTTACTAAATAGAATATCTCAAGGAAATCCAGAGTGGCATAGCGAATCATCAAGAGGGGAAGTAAAGAGAGCAGCAGGGCTGATAGAAGTGGATAGTGTAAATGCCCTTGCAGCACAACTAACATCAATGCAACATCATATGATGACTCAGTTCAGCAACTGTGTATGGTCCAACCACAGGGTCAAGTGAATGCAATTCAGCAGGCTCCGAGTTGGTGCGTAATAATGGGCACAATGCATATTTTTGTGGGGCCAATCCAGAATCTTTCAACATTGTGGGGAATGTTAAGAGAAAAAATTAGAACCACGGGAACCCTTACAATAAAAATTGGCAGAGTCACCCAAATTTTTCTTGGAGTGGCAAACAGAGTTAGAGCTACCAACAGCCTCAACAGCAGTAGTATTAGCAGCAGAACAGACAAAACAGTGCCCAATCAAGCAGTAGCAACATTGAGGAGATGTTGCAGAAAATCATCGCTACTCAAACCCAATTGAAAGAGAATCAGGCAAGGATGGATTTAGATTTGAAAAACCAACAGATGTCCACCCGAAATTTAGAGAAGCAGATGGGTCAGCTGGAAGCTATACAACATACCAGACCTCAGGAGGGTTGCCCAGTGATACTGATACAAACCCTCGACAGGTCAATGCCATCAATTTGAGGAGTGGCAAGCAGTTGGCTGATGCACCACCGTAAGAAAAGAAAGAAGAGGTGCAGCCGGAGCTAGTGAGAAAGGATCCATCCACTGATAGATGAGATATTCGGAGTGCTGCAAAACACAATGCACAATCATCATTGCAGCCAGCACAAAGACCATCACAACCATTCCCGAAAAGCTCAAGAACACAAAGAGGAAGAATGTTTTAAGAAGTTATTTGATATTTTCAAAGAACTTCACATCAATTTGCCTTTACATGATGTTTTGAAGGGAATGCCAAAGTACGATAAGTACTTGAAAGATGTGGTGGCCAACAAAGTTAGGTGGTGGCTGTCCAAATAGTTGCACTTACTGAAGAGTGCAGCTACAGGGTGATGTGCAAGATGCCGAAAAAGCTGAAGGAACTATGGAGTTTTACCCTCCCCGTAAAAATTGGTGAAGCTGACATCATACAGGCTTTGTGCGATTTAGGGGAAACAATCAATTTAATGCCCCTATCTCTATTTAACACCCTGGAATTTGGTGAGCCGAGGCCCATAAGAGTAATGCTGCAGCTGGCAGATAAGTCCATAGTGGAACCCGAGGGAATCATAGAGGACCTTCTCATCAAAGTAGGTAAATTCATTATACGTACTGACTTTATAATTCTTGACTTTAAAGTTGACGATAAGGCACCCTTGATCTTGGGACAACCATTCTTGGAAAATGGGTGCGAGTTCGCCTAGCCTAAAGTACTTTTCTTGGATCATGTNCTTGATCTTGGGACAACCATTCTTGGAAAATGGAGGAGCTATCATAAATGTAAGAGCAGGTACCCTTAAAATGAGGGTCAATGATGAAGAAGAACTCTTCAGAGTTTACCAAGAGATCGACCCAACCATACACTACAAAGATCTTTGTAAGATCAGTGTGTTATAGATGCTAACTGTGGGGTGGTAGATTTCATGGGTCCACTGTTGCAGGACATGTTGACACTTTAGCGCGAGTCTGATGGAGGGCGAAAATTGAAAAAGAAGATGGAAGAAGAGAGGGACAAAGTGGAGGTTGTTCCCTTTAAAAACAAAAAGAAAAGAAGATGATTCTCGAAAAGGAACACTTGTTTGAGGATATCCTGAAAAGGATAGTTCACGTCATGCCACGACGTAAAATTAGGCGTTGCTTGAGAGGCAACCCAAGAGTACCACAGGTACCTTTTCTTTTCAATTTGTGTTGTGTTTTGTTATTTTTCACTTGTGTTGTTTGTTTTGTGGATAAGCACAGATTCAGGGGAAGTCAGAGTACCAGAGGAAGTAAAACCTAAGGAGCTTGACAAAAGATTAGTGTGTGGTTGGTGACCCACATGTTCAATAATGTAGAGAAATGTGTTGTTAGCTAGGCCTAGAGGCCTCAGGAAGTATTTCTCACCCTTGTGTTGATTTTATTCGATGCTTTAGGGATATAGCATAATTCAAGTATGGGGTGAGGGAAATTTCAAAATTTTGAATTTTTTGTTTAGTGAATTAGGGTGATGTTGGTGCTTGGTATAATATTGTTTGATGAAAAGGTTTGAGTTGAGCTTATTTTACTCACTCTTTAGTTTTTCTTCTCGATTCTTTTCGGAAGGGGGGAACTTTGAACCGAGAATAAAATATTTCTTTGTCTGTACATAATGGTGTTAGTCATAGTTAGGAATTTTTCCCAATGAAGGATGGATGACGACCGTCTTGAGCGAAAATTAGTCAATAGGTTTTTTTTTGTGAACCCTTAGCTGATTGATAGTTTGATGTTCTTGTTATGTGTTGTGCATGATTGTGAGATGCGAGTTAAGTTAATTTTGAAGCATTCTAGAAATTGAATAACTCTGTTTGATACACCTAGGCTCTTGAATGTGATTCTATGTGCTTAAAGATTAATTCTGAATTCCTTTGATTAGCTGAGTTAAGAGTCTACTGAATTTGTCTGAAATTGAACATGTATTGTGAGTGTAAGGTTTTTGAATATTTCATGCTATTGTGTAGTGTCTAGAACTTGCCTGTTGTGTATACAAAATGAAATGAGGGATATGAATTGTAGGAGATGACTTAGGCATTTCTTTGACTAAGCCTAATTTTTTTGCATCGTTGTATCTACCTTGTTATAAGATTCTAGTTAGGCCCATTAAGCCTTTAGCCTATTCTTTGCTAGCCACACGTTAGCTTAATCCTTTCTTTTTAATAGCCTTGAATTTGATCCAAACTCCTATGCACTTAAGTGAAAATGCAAAAGAAGTTAAGGAGTGAGATGTTTGAAGAAGAAGGAAAATATTAGTTGTGGGAGGTGAAGGAAAGACTAGAGGTGCACTTGTTTAAAAATGCATAATTGTTGGTAGGGAGTAAAAGAAGAAAAGGGCAAAAAAAATTGCTTAAGTACTCCTTACTAATAGCCTAAGTGTGCCTAATGAAATAGGGAACAAAGATGAAAATGGGAGTTGAAAATAATAAAGGTGATGTAAGAGGATAGATATTCGTAATGAAAGTGTGATGTATTAAAAGCTCTTAGGGAAGATAGTCACTACTACTGGCCAAAATAGCACCTACTCGTCCCATAGCCTACATTACAACCCACAAAGTCCTACTTGATATTACTTTCAAACATTCCTAAATTAGCGGAGTAATACACTAAAGGCAAGCTTATGGGTCAATACATGTTGCATGTGAATTCCTTGTGAGAGTGAGCTTATTTCTTATTCATAAACCCATACATTTTATAATATGAAAACTTGTGAGTGATAAAATGGGTATCTATCTTGTTGTAAGGGCACATGTTTGATGAAGGATAAAATTCATGTCGAATGTCTTAATTGGTTGATTTGCATGGATTTGTTGAGTTTAAGAGTTGATTCTTGAGGTTAGGAAGTTTTAACTTAGTTATATGGGGTTTTAATAGTGAGACATTGCATGTTTTATTTTAAACTTGCTATCTGAAACAATCAATGTAGCCATAACTTGAACCATCTTGCTTCAATCAGGTATGTGGGAATTCTTCATGTGCATTATATGTAATAGAGTTGTTCGAGGATTCACAAGAATTTAACAGTGTGGTAGTGATCTTGGGCATAATTACTTGCCCAAATTCTATTTTATAACTTAGTTTTAGCCATGATTGTCAATTTAATTAGTTACATTCTCATGTGATTTAAAATATTTTTGTGCCTGAACTAACCAACATTATTATTCTTTGTTTTGTAGGTGTAAAATGCTTAGGAGGTACTAAATATAATGGTTAATGCTCGAGGAATAAGATTGAAAAACAAGGCAAAAGAATCGCATAATGTTTCCTTTGTGTATGCACATGCCGAGCCTCCCAATGTGCCATGCAGCACGAGCAGCGCACTCAGAATGTGCCACGACAAGGCAGCAGTGCGCTAAGCAGCGTGCCATGCCTAGCGCCTGCGTGAGAGAGACCTGCTCGTTCAGTGATGCAACGCGTCCAAGATGTGCCACGGCGTGCGAGAGGCGCATTGGCCTCCGTAAAATGCCCGAAAACTGTCGCCCACGCCTTGCCATTGCCAACATTCCAGTGCACCTACACAATACCTCTGTGCCACGGAATTGCTGCTGCATGATGGACAGCGTGGCACATAGTTGTTCCATGTCCGGAAAAAAATTGAAAATTCCCATTTAATATAAATAGGACCCTTAGCTTCTAAAATCATTTTATCACATAAATATTTTGCGAAATCAGAGAGGAGCAAAGGGAGAAGCGAAGAACATCACCTAGGGTTTAAAATTTGTCATTCTCTTTTAATCATTCTTGTAAGTACATTACTTTAACTATGTTTTTGAGTAATTGTACAAACATGAGTGGCTAAAACTCTTCCTCTAGGGTTGACGCCACATGACATGAATATATTGCATAATTTTATCTTTGGTTCAAGTTTCTTTGTTTTTTTTTCGCATTCTTAATTATTGTTGTTCTTATGCTTGATCACCATGAAAACAAACTCGTTAAGCTTTGACCAAGCTCGAAAGAGTAACCCTAGGTTAGAACGAAAGAATGTAGGAAGCAATTTCTTTTTCTTATGATAAGATTCGCGGTTAGGATAGAAATTATACCTAATTTTCCTTGCTTGGTTAATAAAACGGGATGATAGCTAGACACCAACTTAGAGTTGTCATATTACCGCTCGTAGAAGTAGTTATGAAGATAAGTTACCTTAAATGATTAGAGGTATGAAAGTCCATAATCAAGGGCATAAACCTTGTAAACCACATCCATAGAGTTAAAGTTCTCACGAATTAGGACGTCACATCCCTGCTCAATGATGTAGGTGTGAGATTAGTTTGTTGTGTTTAGAGGCTCGAAAGACCATGAACACTGCATTTCAACTCTGTGAGACAACAATTGAATTTTAAATACTTGAACCAATGTGAAATGTAGCATTGCATGATTCTCAAGCCTTATGTCTAGTTGCTTCATATTATTGTTTCCCAATTATTTTGTGATCACCCCTAGATTTAAATACAATTACCCAAAATCTCATGAATCAACCCTTGTTAAGGTTACATTAACACTTCAACTTGAATATTCGCTTAATTAGTCCAGTCCTTATGGGTTCGACATCCGGCACATAAAAGAGCCAATATGCATGTTTTGAGATTAATGTTATTCATACATACATAAGTACATCTTCATAACTTGAAATCATAGATTCAGAAGCTTAGCTTCATGAAATTCATGCATACTTGAATAAATTGTATTAACTTAAAATCATGGACTCATAAGCTTAAAATTCATAAGATCATACATAATTGAGCAAAATCATCATAAACTTAAAAACATAGATTCATGAGAGATCTTAGTAGGAAGCATGTAATCATATTCATAAATCATGAATTGAATCATAAGATACTTGAATTCATAAGAGATTTCATAAGAATTGGGTCTAACCCTAGAATTTCAATAAATCACTCTTGGAGACATGAATTCATAAGATAGAGATGAAATTGGTTATGAGGATTGAAGGATTCCCCCATTCATGACCTTACATACCTGGGCTTGGTGAAATTCTTTCTAGGGTTTGATGCCCAAGAAATTTGGAGAAGAGGGGGGATCTTGATGCTTGAGGGCTTGAGAGGATTGATCTTAAACATAGAGGTGTTAGGAGTAGAATGAGGGTTAGGAATGTATAAAACCCTAATTGTACCCTTTTAGTAGCATAAAATTACTTCGTTTTAGAGTTAAATTCATAAAAAGTATGGAAATACCCTTAATTACTCGACTTTAAAAATCATCCCGATAGACTTGATGGGTCACATAACAACCCATTAGGACACTTGAGGGGTCATCAAGTGCAATCCGTGACCACTACATAGATTATCCAACTTTCTGATCTTTTATTGATGCATCCACTTAATAATTCCTCATGACACTTAATGGATCAGTTAATCAGTCCTCAAGACTCTCTGAAACGCAAGTTTTCTAAAACTTTTTTCACCTAACGAGTCATTTAGCGACCCATGAATTGACTTAATGGGTTACTTGACAACTCATTCTGTGACTTGGTGTAGGTTTTCCTATTTTCTTCATTTCATGCTTTGAGTCTGATCATAGGGAATTTTTGGGTGTTACATTATCTCCCCCTTGAGTACATTCATCCTCGAATGTAGATTAAGTATACTGGAAGGATAGGAAAGGAACTACAATCCCAAAAGTAAATAGCTATAGCTGAAAACTAACAAAGTGACTGATTCTGGATTGTGATACTTGATTGAACTGAATTCATAAAACACACATGCATACTATGACATGAAAGGAACTGTGAAACATGAACTTGACATGAAACTAAATAAAATACTGAGGAATCTGGTAGCTCATGCTGGAATTGAGCCAGAAGGGAAAAGATACGGGTATCTAGCTATCATATTTGCTTCAGCTTCCCACATAGCCCCCTCAACTAGTTGATTTCTCCACAAAACCCTCACTGAACTACCTCCTTGTTCCTCAACCATTGAACCTAATGATCAAGGATCTCAATCGAAACTTCCTCATAGGTAAGGCTATCTCTCACACTGATGCTCTCTACCAGAACAACTAGAGTTGGATCCCTAGTGCACCTCTTCAACAAAGACACATGGAAAGCTAGAGGTACTGAAGCTAACTCTGCTGGAAACTCCAACTCATGAGCCACCTTTCTAACTCGCATCAGAATCCTATAAGGACCAACATATGGGGGACACCCAATCATCGACCTCAAACTCAAGCTCTCTCCTAACATCTGCATATAATTTCTGACGGCTTAGAGCTATTTTTCACCTTTCTCTAATAAGCTGAACTTTCTCCATAGCCTCATGAACTGAATCTGGTCCTATTAACATAGCACCTACCTCAAACCATTCGATAGGTTACCTACAACTTCATTCATAAAGAGCCTCAAATGAAGCAATCTGAATACTAGAGTGGTTGGACCATCTATCTACGGATGAATAGTTGTGCTATGCTTCACCTGAGTACCAAGGCCCGTCTTAAACGATCTCCAAAACTGAGAGGTGAAGTAAGTACCCCTATCTAATATTATAGACAATGGAACTCCATGCAACCGAACTAACTCCTGAATGYAAAGTCTAGCATAATCCTCAGCTGGTAGCTGTTATTTAAGGAAAATTCGATAAGAGGAAAGTGATCATCCAACTACCATTGAGATCAATCACACATGCTCTCAACATGTACTCAAGAGTCTAAATGGTTCGCTCGGTTGGACCATCTATCTACGGATGAATAGTTGTGCTATGCTTCACCTGAGTACCAAGGCCCGTCTTAAACGATCTCCAAAACTGAGAGGTGAAGTAAGTACCCTATCTAATATTATAGACAATGGAACTCCATGCAACCGAACTAACTCCTGAATGTAAAGTCTAGCATAATCCTCAGCTGAATTTGTAGTCTTGACCGGTAAGAAATGTGCTGATTTGGTCAACCTGCCTATGATCACACATATAGAGTCATACTGTCGAAGCATATGAGGCGACCTTGTAATGAAGTACATGTTGATATCTTCCAACTTCCAAGTATGAATACTTATTTCCTAAAGAATACCTCTAGGCCTCTAATGCTCAACCTTCACCTATTGGCAATTCGAACACTTAGCCACAAATTCTGCGATGTCCTTCTTATGCCTTTCCACCAATAGACTTCCCATAGATCACAGTAAATCTTGGTGGCACCTAGATGGATAGAGTACCGAGAGCCATGAGCCTCTCTTTACATCCACTCTCTCAAATAATCCACAGTAAGAACACATAATCGATCCTGATATTGGAGTACACCATCTACCTCTTGGGAGAAAATCTCCACTTTGTATTTCCAAGCTACTTCCTCCAACTTCATGAAAATAGAATCCTCAGCTTGCCTTGCTTTAACTTTTGACACCAATGAATATTCCGACCCATATAGAACTATAACACCACCATTTCTCGAATCTATAATATGAAGCGCCAAGTGAGCAAGCCTATGAATATCCTTCACCAATTCTTTCCTCCCATCCTCGACATAGGACACAATTTCCATTGAAAACCTACTAAGAGCATCTGACACTACATTGGCCTTTCCTAGATGATAAAGGACACTCATGTCATAGATAGAGAAGCTCAAGACATCTCCTTTGTTAAAAATTCAGATCCTTTTCAATAAAAACATACTGAAGGTTGTTGTGATCGGTGAAAACATTCACATGAACCCCATATAAATAGTGCCTCCAAATAATCAAGGAAAATACCACCACTACTAATTCTTGGTCATGTATCGGGTAATTTTTCTCACGAGCCTTAAGCTACCTAGAAGCATAAGCAATGACCTTCCATGTTGCATCAACACACATCCAAGGCCAATTCGAGAAGCATCACAATACAAAACAAAATTTTTTGTGCCCTCCGACAGGGTAAAAATTGGAGTTGAGGTAAGTCAGGTATTTAACTCCTGAAAGATCTGCTCACAAGCATCGAACTGCTAAAATTTGACCTTCGTATGGGTAAACATAGTCAAAGGTTCTTAATGGATGAAAAAGCCTAAAAAATCTCCTATAGTAGCTAGGTAGACTGAAGAAGCTTTTAATATCAGCAGGGCTAACACATCTAGGCCAGTTCTTCAACCCTCAATCTTCTAAGAGTCTACCTTCACATGATTACTAGACACCACATGACCTAAAAATTCCACTGTGAGAGTCTGCAACACAATACTTAAATGAGCTGTAAGATCCTCCTCATTCTGAGAGTATATGAGGATGTCATCTATGAAGACAATGACGAACATATTTAAATACTGCTTGAACACCTTGTTCATCAAATCCATGAAAGATGCAGGAGCATTCGTTAGTCCAAAAGGAATAACTACAAACTCATAGTGACCATATCAAGTCCTAAAGGTTTTCTTAAGAATGTCACTCTCCCTAACATTGAGTTGGTGATAGCCGAATCTAGGGTCTATTTTGGAAAGGCACCTTGCACCGTTAAGCTGGTCAAACAAGTCATCAGTCCTGGGGAATGGATACGTATTCTTGATTGTGACCTTGTTCAACTAACGATAATAAAAGCACATCCTTAGAGAACCATCCTTCCTCTGAATAAAGAGAACTATAGCACCCTATGTGGACTTACTAGGCCTGATGGAACCCTTATCTAGGAGATCTTTCAATTGTTCCTTCAACTCCTTTAGATCGATGGAGCCATTCTATAAGGAAGAATGGATATGGGCTTCTTGTCAGGGAGAAGGTCTATACCAAAGTCAATCTCTCGCTCAGGAGGGACTCTTGGTAGATTATTTGGAAACACCTCTGGATACTCACATACAAAAGAAACTAATTGGAGAGTCGGGGGTCTCGAACTTAGAATCCTTAACCTGAACTAGGTGATATCCACAACCCTTAGAGATCATCTTCCTGGCCTTAAGGTAGGAGACAAAGCGACCTACAGGCACTGCTAAACTACGCTTCCACTCTAATACTGGCTTATTCGGGAATCAAAACTCTACTGAAGGGTTCTATGATTTATTGAAGCATAACAAGCATACAACCAATCCATACCAAAGACAATATCGAAATCAGTCAAATCTAACTTCACTAAGTCGGCTGAGGTAATTTTTTGAAGAACTGTGATAGGGAAATTTCTATATACCCATCGAGCTATAAATAACTCACTGACAGGAGTAAAGATTAAGAAGGCTTCTGAAAGGATTTTGGGACTAAGATTGAAACTGATAGAAATATAGGGATTCACGTAGGATAATGTGGCCCTTGAATCTAACAATGCATAAACATCAAGATGAAAGACTCATAACATACCAATGACCATATCAGGTGAGCTCTCCTGCTTTTAGCTAGATGATAGTTGATAGAACATGTTCTGGCACTGCTCGCCACCTGCACTAGAAGATGCACTGCTGAGATGGGCGAGCTGCTAGAGCTGCTAAAGTAGTGGCTTGTCCATGGCCTCTACCATCACCCTATTTTGCTTAAAGGCGATCCCTAAGCCTATGTCCGAATTTCTCACCCCAATATCAAGCAACAGAGCTAATCAAGCACTCCCCTGGGTGGTTCTTACCGCACCTCCTGCAAGTTGATAAAGTGTGCTCCTCTAACCCCTAGACTCGATACTCTACCTCTCTGATCACCTCGAGGCTTAGATGGAACACTAGTTGATGATGGAGATAGGGCTGACGACCTCTGATGTGACTGAGGGTGATGTCAACCACTGGACCTCTGCTGAGAATACCCAAGGCTCCTTGACCTAGACTTCTCGGCCTCTCTCTCCTTCTCCTTCATTTTCTCCTCCTCTATCTGATGAGCATATATCAACAATAGAGAGATGGTTTCATGCCCCGAGTTTACACCCTAGATGGGACACGGTGCTTGGAGTCACAAGTAACCCCAAGTCAACCCCTGGTGTATCATACACTGGCATTCTGAGTAACATATATATATATATAGTGGAAGCTTTTAGAATNGTGGAAGCTTTTAGAATAATGATATAAGATATTAATGAAAATAAAGCTGAATCATAACTTTTAAAACATATGAATAAAACTACATGTCTGAAAACCAAGTTTGTGCCTGAAAGCCACTACAACTGATGAGTTGCTGGGACAAGCCCCCAGCTAGCTGCAACTTCAAATAAAAGAAAAAAAATAAAACAAATAATCTTTGTCCTCGAAATATGAGCACTGATGCCGCTTGGAAAGTCTGAGTGAGGTCGGCTAATGATGTTGAGACTGAGAACCTGTGGCTCTATTATAAAATTATACAGCATAGGAAGTATGCATCAATACTTTGAATGTACTGAGTAAGCAGGAGAAAACATAATACTGGATATAAATAACTGAACTGAAATGACATTCAATGACCAACGGAAATACTGAACTAAAATAATTGAAATATATTTAGATGGTCAAGATGACCCTGTCTAATGGTCAAAGTCATGCCCTAAGTTTGAAATACTGAATCTAGAATACTGTATTGAACTGACTAATCTGAGACTGAACTAAGCTGACTAGTGGGAGAGTCTATAACTGACATATAACAATGTGAGCTAGATGTGGAGTTCGATGTATACACTCCATTGGTAGGACCCAATATACCTTGCTAGGGTATAAAGGCATGATCTGGGTGATCATAAATCTAGGTCCATGAGGCCAATAAAATTGTAAACCTATGGTGGCAACGTAGTTATGGGAACCTAGATGCGCTGGAACCCCGGTCTGCTCAGTGCTAAGTCCTGCTCCCACTGGATATTTCTAGACTTACAACTAAGCTCATATCTCGAAATTGGGGCCCAAGACTAGGTCAAGAATACCTACCTGACAGCACCCTGAGATTCTTTTTGGACCAGATTCTGTAACTGGGTTCTAAGACTAGTCAAAGCTGCTTATCTGGAAGCGACATAACAGTCTAAAGAACAAATAGTAATATGAAACTAGGGTCCTAAGGCTGGTCAGAGCTTCTTATCTAAAAGTTTCATAACCGCCTATAGAACCACTTAAACTAATGTTGAGTCTAATTCTAATAATAGGCAGGCACTACTGACACCTTGAGAATTTTTATAATCAAACTGATCAGCTGACATTTCTGTCTAACACTGAGTATTCTAACATTTTGACTAAAACTGAACTAACAATATTCTGATTGAGTTTCAATACAACTAACAATATGGGAGTCCCCAACAGTGATGAATTCAAGAAAAATTTCGATATTTAAGCACTATTGCAGGATTCTAGTTTTCTGCATTCAATGGCTAGGGCAAGATATACTTTACAGGGACAAGCACCAATACGATCACAAACTGGTGGAAAATATTTACAATTGTCATAAAATAATATTTCACATGAATTAAACAAAGTCTGACTAATAATTTATCTACATATGATAGTTTCAGGGCTAGAACTGATAAACAAAAATAAAAGGAATTTTGGGGGCACAAGAAAAGAACTATCCCATTGTTAAATTCCCACATACATAGCTAAGAATTTTTAGAGAAAATCCCTGAGAGAATTCTGTGAAGATAACGCCTTCCCTAGCTTCTACTCTAAACTTCTTGTCTTTTCTATGCTTAGGCTTAAGGGAAAGAGAGTGAAATGAAGGGGAAAAGGTCATTCAACCCCTTTAACTCCCTCCTAAAAGAGCCCAAACTGATGGTGTTTCAGTATTAAAAAGGTGGAAAATTATACCCCCAGAAGAAAGAACTTAAAACTGACCGACACTGAACAACGGGCCTTAGAATAGGTCGTTCGTCGAACCCACAACCCATTGGAACCCACCGTTGGTTCTAGGCACAGATATATGCCCACTGGAAATGAACCACGGGAGGATACCATGATCAGTTGGAAGAACCGACGGGTCGTTGGTACATCTCATTAGTACTAGTAGGAAAATTGGGCCTTGAGATAATGATCAACATAACGACTCGTTGGTAGGACCAACGAGTCATTGCATTGACTCGTTGGTAGGACCAACGAGTCATTGCATCGACTCGTGGTCTACACTGCTAGGGCCTGGGACTGGGTGACGGGTGGTAGCAACGGATCGTTGGCAGGAACCACGAGCCGTTGGTTCCTCTCATTGCTTAAGGGAATGGTTCGCTAGGATTCTAAATTTGGGATCCAACGGATGATAGGACAGCTCGTTGGTCCAACCAATGGGTCATCCTATGCTTTGTTCTTTCCCCCAAAAGAAAACTGCTAAGATGACAATGACTCAGACAGTGTCTCGTTCGAGCTTCCCACAGCCCATTGTCTGAGTCATTCTGCAATAAAGTATCTGGTTTTTCTTCTAGATTTTCTTGAAATTCCTAAGTCTGGTATATGAAAGTTTTGGGGTGTTACAATATCTCCCCCCTTGGGATCATTCGTCCTCTAATGAAGGCTAAAACTGCAGCAAAACTAGGAAAGGAGCTGAGATTTCTAGACTGAGGCTGTGAGCTGGTTTCTGAAGGAGTAACTGACTCTGAACTGACTTAACTATACTAATAAAGCTGATGCAACTAGAATGCACATAGAAAATCTAATAAAGCTTATGAGTATGTAACTGAATAGAGTACTGAGGAGGAATTTAGTACCTGATGCTGGAACTGAATTGAAAAGGAACAAGTGTGGGTATCTAGCCATCATATTTGCTTTGGCTTCCCACCTAGCTCCTTCCACATGCTAATTTCTCCACAAGACTTTGATTGAAGCTACCTCCTTGTTCATCAGTTTACAAACCATACGGTCAATGACTTGAACTGGGACCTCTTCGTAAGATAGACTATCTTTCACTCATATACTGTCCAATGGCACAACTAAAGTTGGATCACTGATGCACTTGTTCAATAGTGACACATGGAATACTGGGTGTATAGATGCCAACTCTGAAGGTAATTCCAGCTTGTAAGCTACCTTGCCAATTCATTTCAAAATTTTGTTGGGCCCCAAATATCTCAAACTGAGCTTTCCTTTCTTCCCAAATCTCATTACCCCTTTCATGGGTAAAATTCTTAGATAAACCCAGTCATCCACTACAAACTCTAGTTCTCTTCTCCTCACATCAGCATAAGATTTCTAATGGCTCTACGCTATTTTCAATCCTTCTTGGATGAGCTGCACTTTCTACATAACTTGATGAACCGAATATGGCCAGATTAGAGTAGCTTTACCAACCCTCAAACCACCCGATGGGAGATCGGCACCTCCTACCATACAATGCCTCAAACGGGGCCATTTAGATACTGGAGTGGTAGCTGTTGTTGTACACAAGCTCAATGAGAGGCAAGTGGTCATCCCAACTGCCTTTGAAATCGATCACACATGCTCTCAACATATCTTCTAGGTTATGAATAGTCCGCTCAGCTTGTCCATCTATCTGCAGGTGAAAAGCTGTGCTAAGCTTGACCTGGGTACCAAGTCCCTTCTGAAAGGACTTCTAGAAGTGAGAGGTGAACTGGGTACCTTTGTCTGAGATAATGGATAAGGGAACCCCATGAAGTCTAACCAACTCACGGATATAAAGCCTAGCATAGTCCTCAGCCGAATCAATAGTTTTAACTTGGAGAAAGTGTGCTGACTTAGTCATCCAGTCTACTATAAACCATATTGAATCATCCTGCCGATGAGTCTGAGGTGGACCCGTAATAAAGTCCAGATTTACTTCTTCCCCCTTCCACGTGGGTATTCTGATATCCTGGGTTATACCTCCCGGTCTCTGGTGTTGTACTTTGTCCTATTGGTAGTTTGTGCATTTACCTACGAATTCTGCAATGTCTCTTTTCATGTCGTTCCACAAGTTGATATCCTGTAAATTACAGTACATCTTAGTAGCACCAAGGTGGATGGAATATCTCGAGCCATGCGCTTTAGCCAATATCTGCTATCTCAAATCACCCATATCCAGTACGCACAATTTACCCTGGTAACAGAGTACACTATCTCCTCCTTGGGAGAAAGCCTCCACTTCCCTTCTAAGAACCACCTCCTTCAATTTAAGCGGTATTGGATCTTTTCCTGCCTTGACTTAACATCAACTACTAGCAAGGAATCTGATCCACTCTGCACAACTACTCCGCACTAAGATGTATCAACCAACTGTACTCCCAACTGAGCTAATCTGTGGATATCCTTTGCTAGCTCCTTTCTGCCCTCTTCAACATGGGCCACACTCCCCATAAACAACCAGATTAAGGCATCAGCCACCACATTGGCTTTGACCAGGTGGTACAACACACTCATATCATAATCCTTCATAATTCTAACCATCTTCTCTGATGAAGATTTAGGTTTTTCTGACTGAACATATACTAAAGGCTCTTGTGATCAGTGAAAACATCCACATGAGCACCATAAAGGTAGTGCCTCCATATTTTTAACGCAGACACCACCGCTGCCAACTCCATGTCATGAGTCGGATAATTCTTTTCATGAACCTTGAATTGTCTGGAGGCATAGGATATCACCTTTCGCCGCTGCATCAGAACGCACCCGAGTCCAACTCTAGAAGTATCGCAATACACTACAAAGCCATCTAATACTTCCAGCAGGGTCAACACTGGAGCGGTAGTGAGTCGAGCTTTTTAGCTCCTGGAAACTTTTCTCACATGCATCTGACCATTGAAATTTCACCTTCTTCTGAGTCAGCCTAGTCAGAGGGGATGCTATAGAAGAAAGGCCATCCACAAAGCATCGGTAATAACCGGCTAGACCTAAGAAACTTTTGATTTCAGTTGGAGAGGTAGGTCTGAGCCAGTCTTTTACCGCTGCGATTTTTTGAGGATCGACCTGAATACCTTCACCAGAGACGATGCAACCCAGGAAAGTCACGAACTTCAACCAGAATTTTTATTAGCTGAACATGGCGAACAACTGGCGGTCTGTGAGTGTCTAAAGCACTATCCTCAGGTGATTAGCATGCTCTTCCTCATTTTTGGAGTATACCAGAATGTCGTTGATAAATACAATGACGAACATATCTAGATACTTCTTGAAGAGTCTGTTCATTAGGTCTATAAAGGCCGCAAGGGCATTTGTGAGTCCAAAGGACATAACCATGAGCTCGTAGTGACCATATCGAGTCCTGAAAGCTATTTTTGATATGTCACACTCTCTAACCCTTAACTATTGATACCCCAACCTATCATCTATTTTGAAGAAACAACTGCCTCCCTGAAGTTGGTCAAACAAGTTGTCAATTCTGGGTAGGGGATACCTATTTTTGACTGTGACCTTGTTCAACTGACGATAATCGATGCACATTTTGAGGGTACCATCTTTCTTTCGCACGAATAGTACTGGAGAACCTCAAGGAGAGATGCTAGGTCTAATAAAACCCTTATCAAGAAGGTCTTTCAGCTGCTCTTTCAACTCCTTGAGCTTATCTTGAGAAATTCTATAAAGAGGGATAGAGATGGGGTGAGTATCTGTGAAAAGGTCTATACCGAAGTTGATTTCCCGCTTAGGAGGAGCTCCGGGAAGATCTTTGAGGAACACATCAGGAAATTCGCTGACAACAAGGTTTGACTGGATAGTTGGGGTCTCAGAGTTGGAATCTTTGACTCAAACTAGATGATAGATACATCCCTTAGAAATAAGCTTTCGGGACTTAAGGTAGGAAATAAACAGACCCTTAGGCATTGAACAACTACCCGTCCAGTCTAGCACTAGCTCATTTGAAAACTAAAATTTGACAACTCTAGTTCTGCAATTGACTGAGGCATAACCGGAGTATAACCAATCCATGCCAAGGATGACATCAAAATCGATCATGTCTAATTCTACTAGATCAGCTGGAATGACCTTATTGAATACTGAGATTGGGCAGTTTCTATACACCCGGCTGGCTCTAACTGACTCACCAACTGGGGTGGAGACTGAAAATGGTTCTAAGAGGACCTCTAGACAGATGTTAAACTGAACAGCTATGCATGGAGTCATGAATGATAGTGTGGCTCCTGGATGTAGTAGGGAATATACATCTAGGTGGAAAAGACGTAACATACCCATGACCACATCAGGTTAGTTCTCCTAATCCTGATGAGATGATAATGCATAAAAATAGTTTTGGCACTGACTGCCATCTGTACCTGAAGTATTGTCCTGCTGAGTTGGTCGGCCTGCTAGAGCTGCTGAGGTAGTGGATTTTGACCTTCCCCATCCTGCTGACGGACACTCATTAAGCCGATGACGAAGATGTCCACAACCAAATCGGCCCTCTCGACCCTGAAGACACTCCACTGGGTGGTTCTTGCCATAGTTAGGGCAAGCTGGATACTTGTTGCTGGGATTGTAGCTCTGGGAATGAGAGCTAGAAGCTCCACCCCTCCGATCCTGGTAGGACCGAAAGGTAGGGGCGCTGACTGAGCTGCATGTTGGAGCCCTCTACTACTGTTGTTGTTGTTGCTGCTGCTGCTGCGAGCGGCTACTACCGTCAGTCCTATGGTGGCCATAATTTGATTGACCAGTCCTTGCCCACTTGTTCTTCCACTCCATTTCCTTCAGTTTCTCTTCCTCAATCCACCCCTCCGATCCTGGCAGGACCGAAAGGTAGGGGCGCTGACTGAGCTTCAGTATGCAAGCCCTTGGCTTAGCCACCATCTATGGAGCATCTTTAGACAACCTGGTGAACTCCAGAGCATATTCTTCTACTATCCTATTTCCCTGTCTCAGATTCATGAACTCCACTAGTTTTGCCTCCCTAAGCTCCGTAGGGAAGAATCTATCTAGGAAGGTTGTAGTGAACTCCCATTACATGGGTCCTGCTTTTGCTGGTCTCCCCTCCTTACATTGCTAGTACCATATCTGGGCTACCCCTTTTAACTGGTACACAGCCAAGTCAGCACTCTCCGATGAGCTAACACATATAATTCGGGTGATCTTTCTGATCTCATCCACAAACTCCCGTGGGTCCTCTCCCACCTTGGATCTCAGAAAGTCTAGAGGGTTCATTTGAATGAAATCCCGAACTCGTGTAGCTGTTATGGACCAATTGTTATTAATTAGAACCACCTGCTGGTTCACCTAGTTGGTAACTATTTGAGCGAGCAGCTGGATGGCCGCCCTGAACACTGTGGTGGACACTGAGTCTTCCTGAGAGGCTACCAGGGTTGGTGGGACAGGTTGGTGGGCATAATTCACTGAAATGAAATAGAGCACGAGTTAGGAGAACGATTCTGATATTGAGTTTCAACGCACGATAAAGAGTATGAATAAAAAGGAGTTTTCCGAATAACATCTAGTAACCTCCCCGTCATAAGTGTGACGCGCTTCACACCCATGAAACTAACTATACTCGATGCATCTTTCATACATCTGGAATACTATAAACCTAGTGCTCTAATACCATGTTTTTCATGCCCCAAGTCTACACCCTTGACGGGACATGATACTTGGAGTCACAAGTAACCCCAAGTCAACCCCTTGTCTATCATACNATATAAGACATTAATGAAAATAAGCTAAAGCATAACTTTTAAAACATCTCAACAAAACTACAAGTCTGAAAACCAAGTCTGTGCCTTAAAGCCACTACAACTGATGAGTCGCTAGGACAAGCCCCCAGCTAGCTCCAAGTCCAAATAAAAGAAAAAGAATTGAAATAAATAATCTCTGTTCTCAAAATATGAGAACTCACCACTGATGCCGCTAGGAAAGTCTGAGTGAGATCGGCTAACGGTGCTGAGACTAAGAACCTGCGACTGTATCATAAAATTATATAGCATAGAAAGTATGCGTCAGTACTTTGAATGTACTAAGTAACCAGGAGAAAACATAATACTGGATATAAATAACTGAACTAAAATGACATGCAATGACCAACGGAAATACTGAACTGAAATAACTGAAATATACTGAGATGGTCAGGATGACCCTGTCTAATGGTAAAAGACATGACCTAAGTCTGAAATACTGAATCTGGAAGACCGTACTAATTTGAAATAAACTAACTAATCTAACACTGAACTTAGCTGACTTGTAGGGAAGTCTATAACAAACATATAACCACGTAAGCTAGACGGGGAGTCCGATGTATACCCCCCATCGTTAGGACCCAATATACATGTATAAAGGCATGAACTGGGTGATCACAAATTTGGGGCCATAAGGACAAATAAAATGTAACCTACGGTGGCAAAGTAGTTCTAGAAACCTAGGTGCACTGGAACCCCGGTCCACTCGATACTAAGTCCTGCTCCCACTAGATATTTCCAAAATAACTACTAAGCTAATAACTTAAAATATAGGCCCAAGATTAAGTGAGGAATACCTATCTGAAAGCACCCTGAGAGTCTTATCGGACCGGATTCTATAACTGGGTTCTAATACAGGTCAGAGCCTCTTATCTGGAAGCATCGTAACCGTTTAAAGAACAAACTATAATTTGAAATTGGGGTCCTAAGGCTGGCCAAAGCTTCTTATATGAAAGTATCATGACCGCCTATAGAACCACTAAACTGATGTTGAGTCTGATTTTGATAACTAGGAGACACTATTAACACCTTGAGAAATTTATGTGGTCAAACTGATCAGCTGACATTTCTGACTAGCACTGAGTATTCCAACATTTTGACTAAAACTGAATCGACAATAATCTGACTGAGATTCAATACAACTATCAACATGGGAGCCCCCAAAACTGATGAATTCAAGCAAAATTTTGATATTTAAGCACTATTGCAGGATTCTAGTTTTCTACATTCAAGGGTTAGGGCTAGAATTTACTTTACAGGGAGAAGAACAAATACAATCACAAACTGGTGAAAAATATTTACAATTATCATAAAAAAATATTTCACATGACTTAGTCAACTAATAATTTCTCAACATACAATAGTTTCAGGGCTACAACTAATAAAGAAAAATAGGAGGAATTTTGGGGGTAAAAGGAAAGAACTATCCCCTTGTTAAATTCCCACATACCTGGCTAACAATTTCTGGAGAGAATCCCTAAGAAAATTTTGAGAAGATAATGCCTGTTATAGCTTCTTCTCTAAACTTCTTGTTAGTTCTACACTTATGCTTGAGATAAAGAGAGTGAAATGAAGGGGAAAAGGTCGTTCTACGCCTTTAAAGCCTTCTTACACAAGCCCAAAATGATGGGCTTTTAGTATTAAAATGGTGGTAAATTACCAACATACCCCCAAGAGAAATAACTAAAAACTGACCGACACTAATTGATGGGCCGTTAGTTGGACCCATGACCTATTGGAATCTACCATTGGTTCTGGGTCCAAAAACCATGCCCACTAGAAATGAACCACGGGTGGATACCACAATCCCTTGGAAGAACCGACGGGTCATTAGTACATCTCGTTAGTACTGGCAGGAAAACTAGGCCATGAAACAATGATCAACACAATGATCATTGGCAGGACCAATGGGTCGTTGCATCGACTTGTGGTCTACACTGCTAGGGCATGGAACTGGGTGACGGATTGTAGCAATGGCTCATTGGCAGGAAGCACGAGCCGTTGGTTCCTCTTGTTGCCTCAGGGGAAGGGTCTACTAGGATTCTGAATTAGGGATCCAATGGACGATAGGACAGCTCATTGGTCCAACCAATGGGTCGGCCTATGCCTCGTTGTTTCCCCTAAAGGAAAAATGCTACACTGACAACAACTCAGACAACAACCCATTGGAACTCCCCACGACCCATTTTTTGGATCGTTCTGCATTAAAATTTTTGGTTTTTCTTCTGGATTTTCTAGAAATGGCTGAGTCTTGTCTAGAAATGTTTTGAGGTGTTACAGTTGTCCATGACACTAAAAAGCATGGAACTAGACTGATCCGAAGCTAATATTGAGGCTTATATTGGTCACCCAAACCTATATCATGCGATGATATAGAATAGAAGTATGTAGTCAGTACTTTGAATATACTGAGTATCTAAGGTAAGTAAAACATACTAGTAAAAAGATAGTCTGAAATCATGAGTATAAAGCAAGCTTCTACATGAGTTTAAGGAGGACATGCTAAAATAGTGATTATGATATAGTCATAAACATGAGCTATTCGTCATAAGCTGAAGCATAATGACACAAGATTTTGAAAGTAAAATAATATGATTTATCGTGTTTGAAAACATAAGTGAAAGATCACAATCTGATCAATAGGTAAATTACACCATAAAACATGATTTTATAAATCATGTATATGAATAACTTAAAACATGAGGAATAGTCGGAGGATTCATCATAACTGCCACCGTCATGAATAAGAATATGATGCCCCAATTATCTAGCCCAAGTGGACAAAGTCATCTTAAGCCTTTTCAGGGCAAAGAATAATACTGACATGATATCACTCGCAACCGTAAGACCAATAGCATAAGGGAGATACATTTAACTACTGAGGACTCCTTAGGCCAGGGGCAAGGGAGATACACTCAACTGGAGAGGACACCTTATCATATGGTGGCACGTAGTTCTAAAAACTTGGTGCCCTTACCCTCAGCCTACTCGGTGCTTGATACTACTCCAAAAATATGCATATTTCTCATAGAAATAATTTTGAAAAATACTTGGTTTTACATGGGCTAGTTAGAAAACATGATAATTATAATCATATTTGTCATATGTGAACTAGCCATGAAAACTATGTCATTGAGCCGACCATAATACATAAGCTTGAGATTCATGACCTTCATATATACATAAATAAATCATCATAGCTTGAAATCATTGATTCATAATCTTAGGGTTCATGAAATGCATGCATACTTGAATAAATTGTTATAACTTGAAATCATGGGTTCATAAGCTTTAAATTCATAATTGAGTAAAATTTCATAAACTTGAAAACATAGACTCAAGAGATCTTAGTAGGAAGGAAACATGTAATCATAATCATAAATCATGAATTGAATCATAAGAGATTTGAATTCATAAGATATCATAAAAGATTTCATGAGAACTAGGTCTAACCCTACAATTATAATAAATCATGCTTAGATACTTAAATTCATAAGATAGAGATGAAATTGGGCATGAGGGTTGAAGGATTCCCCCATTCATGACCCTACGTACCTGGGATTGGTGAAATTCTTTCTAGGGTTTAATTCCCAAGAGATTTAGAGAAGAGGAAGGAGCTTGATGCTTGAAAGCCTAAGAGAATAGATTTCAATTTAGAGGTGTTAGGAGTAAATTGAGGGTTAGAAATGAATAAAACCGTAGAATATACCCTCTTAGGAGATTAGAATGATTTAGTTTAGGAATTAGATACAAAGAAAGTACAAAAATACCCTTATGACTCGACTTCAAAAACATCTCGGTAGACTTGATGGGTCACATTACGACCCATTAGGACACTTGACGGGTTTTCAAGTGCCATTCATGACCATTTGACAGATTTTTCAACTTTCTAATCTTTTCTTGATGCATCAACTTAACGATTCGTCATGAAACTTAACGGATCACTTAACCAATCGTCAATCCTCTCTGAATACAAGTTTTTTTTACAACTTTTTGCACCTAACAAATAATTTAACGATCTATCATGTGACTTAACGGGTCACTTAATGACTTGTTCTATGACCTGGTGCAGGTTTTCTTGTATTATTTATTTCATGCTTCGGATTTGATCTTAGGTATTTTTGGAGTGTTAAAAAATCTCTTGAGCTAGGGTTATTGGAACCATGATGGATTAATGAAAGTAGGAACAATAAAATATTGATTCTTGAATAGTGAATTGAGTGAGTTATTATTCTCTTCATTTTAATGAGTTTTAGCGTTTGCAAACGTTAAAATGTGTATGTATCATAAACTTGCTTGACCAATAAAAATTTGAGGCTACCAACCCTCATCTAATTAATTTGACCTCTAATCGAGGATAGTTAATCCATGATTTATGGCGAGGGAAAAAAATACACACCAAAATTCTAAGAGGATTTTGGTGAAATTTATATATATAGGCCGAGAGACGTTAGATGAACTTAATCATTAGTAATACACAAAAATTGTCAATCTCACATAACTGTTGGAGACGGAGTGGGGAAAAATAGGCCTTGCCAGCGCACCAAGCAGCGGGATGCGCATGTAAGCTAGTATAGGCACTGGCCCAATGCGCAAGCAATCAAGTATAGGTAGGCTCGCGCATGGACTGGCGCGACGTGAATAAATGTATTTTAAGCAAAACCTAATTTTCTCCCACTTTTTATCATACCCACACCGCACACCCCCTGTCTCTCAAGATTTCTCTCCAAAACTTCTTCTTCATAAATTCTTCCAAATTTCTTCACCCAAGTTGTAAAAATCTTCATTGTTCTTTAAATTTCACCAAATATGGCGCAAAAGCTAGCAAAGGAAAAGTTATGGCTTCTTTAAGCCATGGAAATAAAAGGTTAAGAGTGGGTCAAGAGGCACCAATGAGGATGCAAGCATGTCGCATCAACCACCAAGGAGTTATGGACTCCGTTGGGTCATGAAGCAAGAAGGTAAAAAATGGTTCAAAGAACATGAAGAGTCAAAATATTCTCATGAATTATTTGTTAATAGAGATAGCTTAGAATCTAAATTTCCTTAT